>CM053026.1:570929859-570951397 GCA_028564925.1 Lithobates sylvaticus | reverse complement strand
TCCACATACGAAACAAACTTTGAAAAGAAGGAACAGGTTGAAACTCAGATACTGTCCTTCACAAACAAATTGAGCAAAATTCTAGAAAAAAAGTCGGCCCTCTTTTGGCACATCAGGTCCTTCGAGAGATACAAAAGAGATAAAATAAACCCACTAGGGCTCAGAATCCAAATTTTTCCCAACTTAGACAAAATAAGCACTGACTGCAAACAAGAATGGGAGGCCAATCTAAACGTATGTTCCCAAGAAATGATGAACATACTTATCAAGGAATACAACAGACAAATTGTCTTGTTGGATACTGAAATTGCCATTATTGAAACTAATACGAAACTCTTTGAGCAACATAAACAATACCTAGATCTACAAATCAAAATAAAGGATGACCTTTCCATCTATAACAGAAATATCCTGTATAAAAAAGAACAAAAATTCTGGAGGGACAAAATGGCCTTCGCAGAAGGGCGAGCCTACAAATGGCATACAAATACACAGAATAATAGGAATCACCCGATAAGATCATCATCTCCCAATCGTTCTAATGTACCTAAAAATCAAAACATTCCAGATTCCAGCAAAAACTCCAATACAGTCCTAAAGGGTAGAGGAAAGTACAAACGAAACCGTAATAATAAAGGTTCTCCCCAACAAGAAAGAAAGAAACGCACCGTTGACACAGACAGACAGGAAGAAGGGTCGCATGGGTCGAGCAATATGTCACGGGACTCCCAAGGAGAGCCCCGTGATATGAATATGGAGAATGGTGACCCCATATCCACACACTCCTCGACCAATGCGACACACACAAACCACACTGTAGAAAAACTCAAACAAACGATTAAGAGTCCTTTAAACCTTATACGGGGACCCTCCCCACCCCAAATAAACAGGGGAGTGGGAAACTTAGACACCTTTGTGACAAGGATCCCATCAAATCCCTAAGTGTTATTAACCTGTCATCATACCCTCTGTCCACGGCTGAGGAAAATGTCCTTGCTCGGGGACTAACCTTCTGCCCAGAAGAAAACTTTGACACCTTTGGAGTGGTGATCGATCTGCAGCTCTTTGCACGCAGGCTCCTATTGCGGAGCCTGCATGCAAAGACCGAAACGATCGACACCACAGATTGGTCTACCTTTAGTATGAGGGAATATAAAGCTTTACGTGACCTAACCCTTTTATACCAGGAGAACAATACAGTGGATTTAATAGACCAAATCGACCTGGAAAACCTATTAGAAAATGCTGGAAAACCATCAAAGCCCTCTGCGGCTCTGTTTAGAAAACCATCGGCCAGATTCCCTCCTTTAAACCTTAATCCGAGTATCGATATTTTTATTAAACAAATTAATAGAGACCTACTCAAATTGCCCAGGAAGAAGACACCTCCAACCAATTTAACTCCCAAAGAGTTTCAGGCCATAAATTCCCTACGCAGCAATGCTAATATCACTGTGAAACCGTCCGACAAGGGGGGGAACATAGTCCTGATGGACAATCAGGACTATGTTTCCATGTGCATGGATATACTTAACAACAAAACATGGTACCGCAAGGTTACCACAAAGATTATACAAACCTCTTATGCTAAATTTGAGGACCTAATCGACTCAGCCCTCTTGGAAAGCACCATAACTAAGGATCAACACGAATTTATCAGGGTCAAATACCCACGTCTCGCCACGTTCTACAGCCTGCCCAAAATCCATAAGAGCCCTAGCAGACCCCCCGGACGACCTATTGTCTCGGGTAACGGAAACATATCCGAAAATCTGAGCAAAATTATTGATGCCTTTTTACAACCTTTTGTCTTGGAATGACCCTCTTTTCTAAAAGACACCATACACTTACTTCAAAAAATTGAAAATATATCGTTGACCGATAATTCATTATTGGTGGCCATCGATGTAGAGGCATTATATAGCTCGATCCCCCATAACCAGGGGATCGCAGCTATATCTAACATTTTGTGGGCAGGCTGTAGATACGATGGCGCGTTGAATAACTTTATTACAGATGGATTGGAATATATCCTAAACAACAACTTTTTTTCATTTGACAATTCCCACTACCTCCAGGTGCAAGGCGTGGCCATGGGCACATGTTGCGCCCCGGCCTACGCCAACTTGTACCTGGGGGAGTGGGAAAAGTCACTCCTAGACGACGAGGACCTCCGTGTGTACACTAGCCACATCAAAATGTGGCTACGGTACATAGATGATGTCCTCGTCGTCTGGGAGGGATCGGCGGAACTCCTACAAGAGTTCCACGATCGCATTAATACCAACACTTGGAACCTTAAGTTCACTTTGACATCTAACAAGGAGAGTATTACTTTCCTTGATGTCGAACTGAAGCGGAACCCTGAGAACAAAATCTCCACCACACTATACCGCAAAAGCACCGCGGGTAATACAATACTCCATGCCCATAGTGCACACCCCCAGTTTCTCAAAGATTCTATCCCTTACGGGCAATATTTGAGAATACGAAGAAATTGTTCGGATGAGTCCCTATTCAAAATGGAAGCAAAAAATCTCCAAAACCGCCTACTTGATCGGGGATATAGTCGCTCATGTCTCCGAAAAGCCTATAACCGAGTAATAGCATGCTCACGCTCGGACCTGCTGTCTAAGAAAAAGGCACCCGACGACCAAAAAGAGAATGTATCGCGAATCGTTCTGCGGTTTACTCGACAGCACAGGAAGATCCGCGATATAATTCAAAAACACTGGAATATACTTACAGACGATCCCAAAATAAATCAATTTATTTCTAGTCACCCCTCAATTACATATAGAAGAGCTACATCACTAAGAGACCACCTTGTCCAAAGTGAATTTAGGGACGAGCACAGACGCCACAAACACTGCCCAGCCCGGGGGTCTTTCCCCTGTGGCCATTGCAGTTGTTGCCAATATATCCAACGCCAAAGAAACAACCCCCTTCTTCCAAACGGGCTACCTCATAAGCTAGCCCACTTTGTCAATTGTCAGACAAAGGGCGTTGTATACCTAATGTCCTGCGAATGCGGGGCATTCTATATTGGCAAAACCAAGCAGGAGTTTCACCGCCGGATGTCCAAGCACGTCTACTCCATGCAAATAGGAAACCATTACCTACCCCTGGGCCGTCATGTTGTTTTGATACATGATTACAAAATGCCCAAGATTACATTCATGGCCCTAGATAGAATTCATATCCCCGATAGAGGAGGAGATTGGAACAAAACCTTGTTACAATGTGAACAAAAATGGATCTATAGATTACGTGCCACCCTCCCTCCCGGACTGAATGAGTCCATCTCCTTTGCCCCTTTTCTCAAGGGCTTCACGTCCGGGAAAACGCAATAATACGGTTTTTTTTCGGCTTTCCGGGCCTTTGCATTGGAGTAGACGTGCTTGGACGTCCCGAAAACCCCTTCCTTTTTTCCCCCTTTTTTTTTCCCCCCCCCCCCCCCCTTTTTCCCCCCCCCCCCCCCCCCCCCCCCCCCATCCCCCCTCCCCCCCCCCCCCCTCCCCCCCCCCCCCCCCCCCCCCCAATGGTGAACTCCTGCTTCTACACTCCGGCCAATATCTGTGCTCTATTCCATCTGTGTCCAGGACTTTTTCGCCTTACACAATTCTGGGCGATTTCAGTGCTCTCTCTCCATATCCAACCCATAGAGGTTATGTTATGTCACCTGTTTATGTCCTTTCATGTAATAAATTAGTTTACTAGATGTGGCTTGAGGGCTGATCCACTCGCGTCACCCGACATCTATGCTCATAGGTGGGTTGCTGCCCTCCTGTGTACATCTGTTTTCCTTTTCTTTTATAAATTTGTTAAACCCCCTGTTTCTTCGTTTGTACATGCACACAGCTACATGGCCATATACATACTGTGTATTACCAATACACAGGGCCGTAGCGTGTTCATATGACAATTTTTGAATTTAACATGGATGACAATTTTTGAACCAAATATGAATAACACTAAAAATGTACCACTGGAAACAACTCACAATGTAATCACATATTAACTGTGGATAATGTCATTTGAAAAGATTTCATGCCCTCTGTTCTCTCAAATATGCCCAATATAACTTTGGTATGTATGCTAATATGCTATGACCCAGACAACCAATGGGAACACGATACTAATAGAGACGATCATGGAGACATGTTTTCCCATCTGCCATACCATACAGGCAGTCAATATATGTTAAAACTCTGTTCTTTCCCTTTATTTCAGGGTTCCCTCTTGTGGCTTGAAGTGCGCCTCGGATCCCCTAGGTGGCGCCTTGCTCCCTGCCCCCTCCGGTGGATACGTGCGGCGGTGGGGCGTTCCCTACACGTGACCTCACAGCAAGGGTAAGGAGGAGCGCCCACCAACCAAGCTCCTCCAATCATGTTCACTTAAGGCGACCTGGGCGGGCCCGGGCCTCCTGATGGTGAACCAGTCCCCTTGCTGGCGGCGTCCTGGAACGCAATCGGACCTCTCCCGATCACTGCGCATGCGCGCGGCCGCGTGCGTGCGCGCGATACGGGACGTCACGCCGGTGCGACGATTGCGTAGCAGACGCGACCCCGGAAGGACCTCTCGGACGCCGGGGAGACCACTCCAGATGGCCCACGATGCCGTCATGGCTCCCACGGATGGGCGGGCCAGGCGGACATAGGAACGGCAAGTGGAGGGTGATGTTCCTGTATGCCCCCTGCCTTCCCCCTTTCTCTTTCCCTCCCCCCCCCCCACCCATCCCCCCCCCGCCCCCCCCGCCCCTTTTCCTCCCCCCCCCCCCCCCCCTCCCTGGGGATGCCCTGATTGAACACCCTATGGTGTTCTAACATGCACACCTGATTCTAGTTGGGTATTACCCATAAATACCACATGGGGTGGTCAAACAAATCCATCTCCATGTGATGATCCAAGCATCACGCCACATATACACAGTGAGTAGAACCTCTCTTTGTTCCATGCCTCTTTTCCCTCTCTGGGACAAATTCTAGATATTGTAGATGACACTGTCTCTATTCCCAGACTGGGCATTTGTATCTCTGGAACTTGCAACCAATACAACATACTCCGGTTTGCAACATATGGGTGTCTACATCTACCCCATAACCTGAGCAAGATACACCTACTCTATTAGGTAACTTTATAATATATTATATCATACTGTCCGTTGATATCTGACACACTGGTATACCCTTTTCCTTGCCTATGCCTTTCCCTTCCCCCCTCCTTCCCCGCTTCATGCCCATACATGCCTACACCTCCTCACGGTTTCATCCCTCACCTTTCATACCTCACATTCCACGCCATCCCTGCACATTCCCATCCACACACACCCCCACTCTAGGATCCCTTTATTTTGTGATCCCCAGCACTACCAGCACAGCACCCCTTTGAGCATCAGCGTTCTGACCGACATCACAACAACACTCCCCCATTTTTCTACTCACACTCATCCCTTCACTTCTTTTTTCCTTCACTCCCTCCCTTCTTTCCATTGTCCCCAATAGTTCACCCCTTCCTCCCATCACTCCCCTCTCCCTTCATATTTTCCCCTTCCCCTTCCCCTTTACCTTCCTTTTCTTTCTTTCTCCTCCTCTCCTTCCCTTCCTTTCTGTCCCTTTCCCCCCCCTTCCCCCCTTCCCCCCTTTTTCCTCCCCCTTTTCCCCCCATTCCTCACTTTCTACACCACACCTTTCCCCACCCCATTCTCTTATCTATGTGGATGCTGCAGCATCCCTATGTCTACCTATACATGTGCATGCCATGTATTGGTCTTTCCCCCCCCCCCCTTTTTCCCCTTTTCCCCCTTCCCTCCCCCCCCCCCCCCCCCCCCTTTTTTCCCCCTTTCTCCCCACCCCCCCCCCCTCCCCCCCCTCTCCCCCCCCCCCCCCCCCCCCCCTCCCTCCTCTCCCCCCCCCCTCTCCGTTCCCCCGCTCCCCCCCCCCCCCCCCCCCCCTTTTTTTCCCCCCACCCCTTTTTCCCCCCTCCCCCCTCCTCCCCCCCCCCGACCCCTTCCCTCTCCCCATTTCAGTTCCCACTCTCTCCCCCTGCCCTTCCCCCCCTTCACTTCCACATCTTGCTTCCTTTTCTGTCCCCCCCCCTCTTTCTCCCCCCCCCCCCCTCCCTATTTCTAACCATGAGTCTAGATACAGTAATATACAAACTGATATTATAAATATTATTTAAAAAGTAAACCAACGGCAAAACCCTTGTTCACCTATTCATCTTTTTTACCTTAGAAATTCAATTTCTTTTCATCACTGTTTCAAGTGCACTAGACACTGTCTAGTTGATGTGGCAATTTTCTATGCTATATATCTAAGTCTAAGTATATGATCTTGGATCCCATGACAGGTGTGCAGAACAGGGGACCTCAAGGAAACCCACTTCCATTTTTTCCTCTCCCCGTCCCTTCCCCCCCCCCCTCCCCCCTACCTTCCATCTCCCTCCCTCTACCCGTCTGGCCCACACACGGATCCGTGGGTAGCCGATCCAGTGGATGTGACCTCTCGTAGGCCCCGTTGTTTTGGTCGCCGTACCTGCCGTGTGCCCGCTGGGGGGTGCTATAGCGGGACGCCACCTAGGACCTGGAGTGCACACACCCAGAGAGAACCCTATCACATATAAAGGAGGAACCTATAAGAGAAAAAAACCTACACATCAGGTAAACATTCCACAGTACAATATGATATTATACTATGTGAAAGGAAAAGGTCAATTGGAGATCAATATATGCAAATGAAATACTGTTACAATGCATTGTTCTCACCCCTTTCTTTCTCAAACAGACGAAATTACCTTTGAAGAAGACCCTCACTATAACGGGTCGAAACGCGTCAGGTTCACTTTTACCCCTAATATTTGTAAAACTACATTGATGTAAAAGCTTTTTGTCTGTTAGTGTAAATCTGTTTTTAAAAATTTCTGTATTGTTTTATCCATTTGGGACCCATGTCTCCTATTTTATCTTTACCCATATGTCACATGCGACATCTTTAATACAATAAAGATTCATATTTTTGAATACAACAATACCTCTCAGAGAACTTTTTTTCTAAACGCTGCCTAAAAACCCCACCAATTCCCTCTTGGGGGGACCTTTTCTTTTTTGTTTTTACATCCCAGGGGTGAGCAGCAAAATATCATCCCCAGTGAGTGTCTTTTTTCCTTTTCTAGTTTACATTCGGGTGGTTAAACACCCTTCCCCCCGTGACACTTTGGGGCTGAGACATGGGCCTTCAAATGTAAATCTCTTCTCTAGTGTTCTATCCACAGTTTACTGAATGTTTTTTTCTTTGATTACTGTATGCACATTTATACACTGTAACCAATATGAGCAATTTTCAGGGCGATGAATGGGCTAGCCTCATGTCCACATACGAAACAAACTTTGAAAAGAAGGAACAGGTTGAAACTCAGATACTGTCCTTCACAAACAAATTGAGCAAAATTCTAGAAAAAAAGTCGGCCCTCTTTTGGCACATCAGGTCCTTCGAGAGATACAAAAGAGATAAAATAAACCCACTAGGGCTCAGAATCCAAATTTTTCCCAACTTAGACAAAATAAGCACTGACTGCAAACAAGAATGGGAGGCCAATCTAAATGTATGTTCCCAAGAAATGATGAACATACTTATCAAGGAATACAACAGACAAATTGTCTTGTTGGATACTGAAATTGCCATTATTGAAACTAATACGAAACTCTTTGAGCAACATAAACAATACCTAGATCTACAAATCAAAATAAAGGATGACCTTTCCATCTATAACAGAAATATCCTGTATAAAAAAGAACAAAAATTCTGGAGGGACAAAATGGCCTTCGCAGAAGGGCGAGCCTACAAATGGCATACAAATACACAGAATAATAGGAATCACCCGATAAGATCATCATCTCCCAACCGTTCTAATGTACCTAAAAATCAAAACATTCCAGATTCCAGCAAAAACTCCAATACAGTCCTAAAGGGTAGAGGAAAGTACAAACGAAACCGTAATAATAAAGGTTCTCCCCAACAAGAAAGAAAGAAACGCACCGTTGACACAGACAGACAGGAAGAAGGGTCGCATGGGTCGAGCAATATGTCACGGGACTCCCAAGGAGAGCCCCGTGATATGAATATGGAGAATGGTGACCCCATATCCACACACTCCTCGACCAATGCGACACACACAAACCACACTGTAGAAAAACTCAAACAAACGATTAAGAGTCCTTTAAACCTTATACGGGGACCCTCCCCACCCCAAATAAACAGGGGAGTGGGAAACTTAGACACCTTTGTGACAAGGATCCCATCAAATCCCTAAGTGTTATTAACCTGTCATCATACCCTCTGTCCACGGCTGAGGAAAATGTCCTTGCTCGGGGACTAACCTTCTGCCCAGAAGAAAACTTTGACACCTTTGGAGTGGTGATCGATCTGCAGCTCTTTGCACGCAGGCTCCTATTGCGGAGCCTGCATGCAAAGACCGAGACGATCGACACCACAGATTGGTCTACCTTTAGTATGAGGGAATATAAAGCTTTACGTGACCTAACCCTTTTATACCAGGAGAACAATACAGTGGATTTAATAGACCAAATCGATCTGGAAAACCTATTAGAAAATGCTGGAAAACCATCAAAGCCCTCTGCGGCTCTGTTTAGAAAACCATCGGCCAGATTCCCTCCTTTAAACCTTAATCCGAGTATTGATATTTTTATTAAACAAATTAATAGAGACCTACTCAAATTGCCCAGGAAGAAGACACCTCCAACCAATTTAACTCCCAAAGAGTTTCAGGCCATAAATTCCCTACGCAGCAATGCTAATATCACTGTGAAACCGTCCGACAAGGGGGGGAACATAGTCCTGATGGACAATCAGGACTATGTTTCCATGTGCATGGATATACTTAACAACAAAACATGGTACCGCAAGGTTACCACAAAGATTATACAAACCTCTTATGCTAAATTTGAGGACCTAATTGACTCAGCCCTCTTGGAAAGCACCATAACTAAGGATCAACACGAATATATCAGGGTTAAATACCCACGTCTCGCCACGTTCTACAGCCTGCCCAAAATCCATAAGAGCCCTAGCAGACCCCCCGGACGACCTATTGTCTCGGGTAACGGAAACATATCCGAAAATCTGAGCAAAATTATTGATGCCTTTTTACAACCTTTTGTCTTGGAATTACCCTCTTTTCTAAAAGACACCATACACTTACTTCAAAAAATTGAAAATATATCGTTGACCGATAATTCATTATTGGTGGCCATCGATGTAGAGGCATTATATAGCTCGATCCCCCATAACCAGGGGATCGCAGCTATATCTAACATTTTGTGGGCAGGCTGTAGATACGATGGCGCGTTGAATAACTTTATTACAGATGGATTGGAATATATCCTAAACAACAATTTTTTTTTCATTTGACAATTCCCACTACCTCCAGGTGCAAGGCGTGGCCATGGGCACATGTTGCGCCCTGGCCTACGCCAACTTGTACCTGGGGGAGTGGGAAAAGTCACTCCCAGACGACGAGGACCTCCGTGTGTACACTAGCCACATCAAAATGTGGCTACGGTACATAGATGATGTCCTCGTCGTCTGGGAGGGATCGGCGGAACTCCTACAAGAGTTCCACGATCGCATTAATACCAACACTTGGAACCTTAAGTTCACTTTGACATCTAACAAGGAGAGTATTACTTTCCTTGATGTCGAACTGAAGCGGAACCCTGAGAACAAAATCTCCACCACACTATACCGCAAAAGCACCGCGGGTAATACAATACTCCATGCCCATAGTGCACACCCCCAGTTTCTCAAAGATTCTATCCCTTACGGGCAATATTTGAGAATACGAAGAAATTGTTCGGATGAGTCCCTATTCAAAATGGAAGCAAAAAATCTCCAAAACCGCCTACTTGATCGGGGATATAGTCGCTCATGTCTCCGAAAAGCCTATAACCGAGTAATAGCATGCTCACGCTCGGACCTGCTGTCTAAGAAAAAGGCACCCGACGACCAAAAAGAGAATGTATCGCGAATCGTTCTGCGGTTTACTCGACAGCACAGGAAGATCCGCGATATAATTCAAAAACACTGGAATATACTTACAGACGATCCCAAAATAAATCAATTTATTTCTAGTCACCCCTCAATTACATATAGAAGAGCTACATCACTAAGAGACCACCTTGTCCAAAGTGAATTTAGGGACGAGCACAGACGCCACAAACACTGCCCGGCCCGGGGGTCTTTCCCCTGTGGCCATTGCAGTTGTTGCCAATATATCCAACGCCAAAGAAACAACCCCCTTCTTCCAAACGGGCTACCTCATAAGCTAGCCCACTTTGTCAATTGTCAGACAAAGGGCGTTGTATACCTAATGTCCTGCGAATGCGGGGCATTCTATATTGGCAAAACCAAGCAGGAGTTTCACCGCCGGATGTCCAAGCACGTCTACTCCATGCAAATAGGAAACCATTACCTACCCCTGGGCCGTCATGTTGTTTTGATACATGATTACAAAATGCCCAAGATTACATTCATGGCCCTAGATAGAATTCATATCCCCGATAGAGGAGGAGATTGGAACAAAACCTTGTTACAATGTGAACAAAAATGGATCTATAGATTACGTGCCACCCTCCCTCCCGGACTGAATGAGTCCATCTCCTTTGCCCCTTTTCTCAAGGGCTTCACGTCCGGGAAAACGCAGTAATACGGTTTTTTCGGTTTTCCGGGCCTTTGCATTGGAGTAGACGTGCTTGGACGTCCCGAAAACCCCTTCCTTTCCCCCCCCCCCCCCTCCCCCCTCCCTTCCCCCCCCCCCCCCCCCCCCCCTTTTTTCCCCCCCCCCCCCCCCCCCCCCCCCCCCCCCCCCCCCCGGCCCCTCCTCCCCCCCCCCCCCCCCCCTATGGTGAACTCCTGCTTCTACACTCCGGCCAATATCTGTGCTCTATTCCATCTGTGTCCAGGACTTTTTCGCCTTACACAATTCTGGGCGATTTCAGTGCTCTCTCTCCATATCCAACCCATAGAGGTTATGTTATGTCACCTGTTTATGTCCTTTCATGTAATAAATTAGTTTACTAGATGTGGCTTGAGGGCTGATCCACTCGCGTCACCCGACATCTATGCTCATAGGTGGGTTGCTGCCCTCCTGTGTACATCTGTTTTCCTTTTCTTTTATAAATTTGTTAAACCCCCTGTTTCTTCGTTTGTACATGCACACAGCTACATGGCCATATACATACTGTGTATTACCAATACACAGGGCCGTAGCGTGTTCATATGACAATTTTTGAATTTAACATGGATGACAATTTTTGAACCAAATATGAATAACACTAAAAATGTACCACTGGAAACAACTCACAATGTAATCACATATTAACTGTGGATAATGTCATTTGAAAAGATTTCATGCCCTCTGTTCTCTCAAATATGCCCAATATAACTTTGGTATGTATGCTAATATGCTATGACCCAGACAACCAATGGGAACACGATACTAATAGAGACGATCATGGAGACATGTTTTCCCATCTGCCATACCATACAGGCAGTCAATATATGTTAAAACTCTGTTCTTTCCCTTTATTTCAGGGTTCCCTCTTGTGGCTTGAAGTGCGCCTCGGATCCCCTAGGTGGCGCCTTGCTCCCTGCCCCCTCCGGTGGATACGTGCGGCGGTGGGGCGTTCCCTACACGTGACCTCACAGCAAGGGTAAGGAGGAGCGCCCACCAACCAAGCTCCTCCAATCATGTTCACTTAAGGCGACCTGGGCGGGCCCGGGCCTCCTGATGGTGAACCAGTCCCCTTGCTGGCGGCGTCCTGGAACGCAATCGGACCTCTCCCGATCACTGCGCATGCGCGCGGCCGCGTGCGTGCGCGCGATACGGGACGTCACGCCGGTGCGACGATTGCGTAGCAGACGCGACCCCGGAAGGACCTCTCGGACGCCGGGGAGACCACTCCAGATGGCCCACGATGCCGTCATGGCTCCCACGGACGGGCGGGCCAGGCGGACATAGGAACGGCAGGTGGAGGGTGATGTTCCTGTATGCCCCCTGCCTTCCCCCTTTCTCTTTCCCTCCCCTTCCCCACCCATCCCTTCCCGCTCCCTCCGCCCCTTCTTCCTTCCCCCTCCCCCTCCCTGGGGATGCCCTGATTGAACACCCTATGGTGTTCTAACATGCACACCTGATTCTAGTTGGGTATTACCCATAAATACCACATGGGGTGGTCAAACAAATCCATCTCCATGTGATGATCCAAGCATCACGCCACATATACACAGTGAGTAGAACCTCTCTTTGTTCCATGCCTCTTTTCCCTCTCTGGGACAAATTCTAGATATTGTAGATGACACTGTCTCTATTCCCAGACTGGGCATTTGTATCTCTGGAACTTGCAACCAATACAACATACTCCGGTTTGCAACATATGGGTGTCTACATCTACCCCATAACCTGAGCAAGATACACCTACTCTATTAGGTAACTTTATAATATATTATATCATACTGTCCGTTGATATCTGACACACTGGTATACCCTTTTCCTTGCCTATGCCTTTCCCTTCCCCCCCCCCTCCTTCCCCGCTTCATGCCCATACATGCCTACACCTCCTCACGGTTTCATCCCTCACCTTTCATACCTCACATTCCACGCCATCCCTGCACATTCCCATCCACACACACCCCCACTCTAGGATCCCTTTATTTTGTGATCCCCAGCACTACCAGCACAGCACCCCTTTGAGCATCAGCGTTCTGACCGACATCACAACAACACTCCCCCATTTTTCTACTCACACTCATCCCTTCACTTCTTTTTTCCTTCACTCCCTCCCTTCTTTCCATTGTCCCCAATAGTTCACCCCTTCCTCCCATCACTCCCCTCTCCCTTCATATTTTCCCCTTCCCCTTCCCCTTCCCCCCCTTCCTTTTCTTTCTTTCCCCCTCTCCCCCCTTCCTTTCTTCCCCCTTCCCCCCCCCCCCCCTTCCCCTCTTTTTTTTCCTCCCCCTTTTCCCCCCATTCCTCACTTTCTACACCACACCTTTCCCCACCCCATTCTCTTATCTATGTGGATGCTGCAGCATCCCTATGTCTACCTATACATGTGCATGCCATGTATTGGTCTTTCCCCCCCCCCCCTTCTTTTTCCCCCCCTCTCCCTCCTTTTCCCCCCCCCTTCCTCTTTTCCCTCTTTCTCTCCACCCCCCCCCCCCCTCTCCCCTTTCTCCCCCCCCCCCCCCCCCCTCCTTTCCCCCCACATCTCCGTTCCCCTGCTCCCCCCCTTTTTTTTTCCCCCCTTTTTTTCCCCCCCCCCTTTTTTCCCCCCCCCTTCCCCCTCCCCCCCCCTTCCCCCTGCGACCCCCTTCCCTCTCCCCATTTCAGTTCCCACTCTCTCCCCCTGCCCTTCCCCCCCTTCACTTCCACATCTTGCTTCCTTTTCTGTCCCCCCCCTCTCTTTTCTTCCCCCCTCCCTATTTCTAACCATGAGTCTAGATACAGTAATATACAAACTGATATTATAAATATTATTTAAAAAGTAAACCAACGGCAAAACCCTTGTTCACCTATTCATCTTTTTTACCTTAGAAATTCCATTTCTTTTCATCACTGTTTCAAGTGCACTAGACACTGTCTAGTTGATGTGGCAATTTTCTATGCTATATATCTAAGTCTAAGTATATGATCTTGGATCCCATGACAGGTGTGCAGAACAGGGGACCTCAAGGAAACCCACTTCCATTTTTTCCTCTCCCCGTCCCTTCCCCCCCCCTTCCCCCCTACCTTCCATCTCCCCCCCTCTACCCGTCTGGCCCACACACGGATCCGTGGGTAGCCGATCCAGTGGATGTGACCTCTCGTAGGCCCCGTTGTTTTGGTCGCCGTACCTGCCGTGTGCCCGCTGGGGGGTGCTATAGCGGGACGCCACCTAGGACCTGGAGTGCACACACCCAGAGAGAACCCTATCACATATAAAGGAGGAACCTATAAGAGAAAAAACCTACACATCAGGTAAACATTCCACAGTACAATATGATATTATACTATGTGAAAGGAAAAGGTCAATTGGAGATCAATATATGCAAATGAAATACTGTTACAATGCATTGTTCTCACCCCTTTCTTTCTCAAACAGACGAAATTACCTTTGAAGAAGACCCTCACTATAACGGGTCGAAACGCGTCAGGTTCACTTTTACCCCTAATATTTGTAAAACTACATTGATGTAAAAGCTTTTTGTCTGTTAGTGTAAATTTGTTTTAAAAATTTCTGTATTGTTTTATCTATTTGGGACCCATGTCTCCTATTTTATCTTTACCCATATGTCACATGCGACATCTTTAATACAATAAAGATTCATATTTTTGAATACAACAATACCTCTCAGAGAACTTTTTTTCTAAACGCTGCCTAAAAACCCCACCAATTCCCTCTTGGGGGGACCTTTTCTTTTTTGTTTTTACATCCCAGGGGTGAGCAGCAAAATATCATCCCCAGTGAGTGTCTTTTTTCTTTTATTTTTGTGGCACAGTACACAAATATCTAGATAAAAATCTAAAGCACACAGGAGGTAGACTACACTCCCTGCATGCATTTGAAAGTTTAATTTTCAGTTTTCACTGGGTTGGAATTTTAAAGCCCAACTAAACTCTGATTTATTATTATCAGTGTCCAAATTTGCAGGGTGTCTTACAAGAGCTGTATGTTTGGAGAGAGACTCTCGAGCTGAAGCAGTATGATTGCAGCTCCCTGCAAAGTCATACATTGGTAATGTAGAGGCTGAAAGAAGAAGCGGCTTGTATGCAGTGTGATAGCTGTAGGGGTAGTTGGAAGATATTAGGATCCAACACTTCCATAAGTATCAGATTCCTATTCATTTTACAGAGCTTAAAAAAAGAAAGAAGTAACCAATTTAAAAAAGTATGTGTATCGGTTATGACTGTTTAATTTGATAAGATTAAATAAAAAGCTAATCTGGATATTAGGGGCTCTTTATTTACTGTGCCATAAACAAGAGCTTTACAGAAACATATAAACCTCTGTTTTATTTTCAACTGAAACTCGTTCATTACATATTATTTTATGAACACAGGAAATAGACAGTGGAGCCTGATGCTGGTAGAGAGGAGCTGTGTCCTTTTGTTGCACGAGCTGCAGCTGGGCAGCCGGCAGCTGTTTTAAGGCTTCATCTCTGTGTATGTTACGGTACTTATTTTATTTATTTGCTGGTACTACAATTTAATGTGTTTGTGATCTGCTGGATCTTTGTAATTAGCATTTTATGTTTACAATATAACAAAGACTTCTTTATGGTATTAAACTATAGACATGTGCAGGATGAAAAAATGTGTTTAGTTTAGTTTCGTTTCAATTCGTTATTTATATAAATTTGTTTAGTTAAATTTGTTGCATTCATTACATTTGTTTTCGGGTTTCGTTTCGTATTCGAATTTAAAAAAATGTGTCCGCATTCGAAAAAATTCGACTGCAATCGAAAAACAATCTACCGAATTCGAAAAAACTATCAAATTAGAAAAAATTCTAACGCATTCGAAAAAATTTAACTGAATTTTAAAAAGTAAACTATATATAACCATTTTCCACAATTCGTGTAGAATGAAATCGAATTCCAATAGAAAAGATTAGAATAGAATAGAAAAGAATAGCATAGAAAAACAATAGAACAGAATAGAAAAAATATAATATATTCTTTTCTATTCTAATTCAAATTCATTCTGTACCAAATTCGAATTTCGGAAGATGGTTATCGATATATATAATATATATTTTTCTATTCTGTTCTATTGTTTTTTTTTTTATTCTAGTCTTTTCTATTAGAATTCTATTTAATTCTATTCATATATATATATATATATATATATATATATATATATATATATATATATATATATAAACATTATTCAAATTTCGTATAGAATGAATTAGAATAATATAGAAAATAATAGAAAAAAATTGACTAGAAAACCAATAGAACAGAATAGAATAAAATAGTATATGTATTA
The DNA here is from genome assembly GCA_028564925.1 of Lithobates sylvaticus. Lineage (NCBI taxonomy): Eukaryota > Metazoa > Chordata > Amphibia > Anura > Ranidae > Lithobates > Lithobates sylvaticus. The sequence continues at coordinate 570,935,353 of CM053026.1, read as the reverse complement.
TATTTTATTCTATTCTGTTCTATTGTTTTTCTATTCTTTTCTAATCAAATTCATTCTATATGAAATTAGAATTTCAGAAATTTCTAAAATTTGAATAGAAAAGATTAGAATAGAATAGAAAATAATAGAAAATGAATAGCATAGAAAAACAATAGAACGAAATAGAAAAAATATATAATTTATTCTATTCTGTTCTATTGTTTTTCTATGCTATTCTTTTTTATTATTTTCTATTATATTCTAATATTTTCTATTCAAATTCAATTTTGTTCTATACGAAATTCAAATTAATTTTGGAAGATGTTTATATATATATATATATATATATATATATGTATATATATATATATATATATATATATATATAAATAAATTTGCATTAGGGGACGCCCCTGTGGACTTTGTATGGCAACAATTAAAGTACTATTGACAAAATGTATGTAAAAAAGGGGGCACAATGGTGCCAACTTTATTTGTATATAGTTATAAAAAAAGAGATATATATATCATGTAGACATGAATGGATAAAAAATCCTAAAATCGTACATCGATGAACATTATAGATATATAGAATAATACTCTACAATAACCCAAACTCGTTTGTCGAGAAGAAGCATAGACCAGACTAATCGCAGGCTGGTAGGCTAGTTCACAAGACATAAATCCGACATGTTTCGGAATTTGATTTTACATCGTTATATTCCTTCTTCAGGGGTGATATGAGGTTAGGTAGTTATATTGAAATCTGTGAGAGATATAAAGATACATAGTAAGATTCATCTCACAACATCAGAGGAATAAACATCTGCTGTCGGTGATTTTTGTTTTAACTTATATACAGAATTAGTATATAGCATATAAAGCATACTTACATATCATAGATTTACTGGCTGAAAGCCAAAATAAATGCAAAAAGACAGTACAGAGGAATGATACACGCTGGCTGTGCATGTGTCCATATATAGGGCAGATGGTTGTACTTTAATTGTTGCCATACAAAGTCAAAAGGGGCGTCCCCTAATGCACTTCTGTGCATGCTTTTGTATAATGTTATTAGGATGTTGGTAGCAACAACACATTTATCAATTTCTCAAGTAAAAAAATGTTTTCTTTTATATATATATATATATATATATATATATATAGTCTATGCTGTTCTATTGTTTTTCTATGCTATTCTTTTCTATTACTTTCTATTTTATTCTAATCTTTTCTATTTGAATGCAAATTCATTCTATATGAAATTTGAATTTCGCATAGAATTATTTTGAATTTGAATAGAAAAGATTAGAATAGAAAATAAAATAGAAAAACAATAGAACAAAATAGAATAAAATAAAATATATGTTTTTCTAGTTTATTCTTTTCTATTGTTTTCTATTCTATTCTAATCTTTTGTATTCAAATTCAAAGATGTTATATTTTCATATATATATATATATATATATATATATATATATATATATATATATATTATGTTATTCTATTCTATCGTTTTTCTAGTCTATTCTTTTCTATTATTTTCTGTTCAAATCTTTTCTATTCAAATTCATTCTATACGAAATTCGAACTTCAGAAGCCATCTTCCGAAAGACTAGAATAGAATAGAAAATAATAGAAAAGAAAAGCATAGAAAAACAATAGAACAGAATAAAAAAAATAGTATATTCGAATTAGGAAGATGGCTTCAGAAGTTTGAATTTCGTATACAATAAATTTAAATTTAAATAGAAAAGATTTGAATAGAAAATAATATATATTATATTTTATTCTATTCTGTTCTCTTGCTTTTCTAGTTTATTCTTTTCTATTGTATTCTAATCTTTTCTATTCCAATTTTATTTCATTGTATACGAAATTCTAATTTTGCAAAGTGGTTATATATAGTTTATTTTTTTTTTAATTCCGTCCAATTTTTTAGAATGCAGTAGAATTGTTTTGAATTTGACCGTTTTTTCTAATTCAGTAATTTTTTTTCAAATGCGGTAGATTTTTTGGGGGAATTTGATCAAATTTTTAACATTTAAATCAACTTTTTTCGAATTCGGTCAAATTTTTTTCAAATTCGAATACGAAACTAATTCTAATCTTTTCTATTCAAATTCGATTTCATTCTACAAGAAATTCAAATTTCATATAGAATGATTTTAAAAAGAAAAGATTAGAATAGAAAAAGAATAGAAAAGAAAAACAATAGCACAGAATAGAATAACATATAATATATATTATATGTTATTCTAGTCTTTTCTATTGTTTTCTATTGTTTTCTATTTTAGTTTCCATTGTTTTATCTAATCTATTCTCAAATTCGAATTTATACTCTTCGAAATTTGAATTTATACTATTCGAAATTCAAATTTCGGAAGACAGTCTAATATGTTTTATTTTATTTTAATACATTCTATTAAATTCTATTCACAATTCTTTTATTTTATTCTATTGCTTTATTATTTTATATTCTATTCTATTGTATTTATTAGAAAATCGATTTCTATTTTTCGAATTCGATTCAAATTTGTTTTTGAATTTGATTCGAATGGATTTTCAAATTCAAATTTGTTTTTTAATTTGATTTTTTTTTGGTTTTGTTTAAATTCATTACTTTTCTCTACACTCCCTCATTTACTGCTCAACAATATCCCCCCTCCCCCAAGCCACCATCCTCCGCTTACCTCTGTCCCATTCTTCCACGACTGCGAGCTTTGCACCCTCTGCACCCCACTTACTGTTCAACTTTTCCCATCTCACACTCAATACCAGTGCAGCCACCTACCCCCTCCTCCTCGACCACTCACAAACAATGCAGCCACTTACACCCCCCCTCCCTCATCAAAGGCTCAGACACAGTGCAGCTGCCTCCCTCCTCCTTACACTGGCACACAGGGCAGACACCCCCACACTCATGTACAATGCCTATCCCACCCCCCCTCAAAAAAACAATTACAATACAGCCTGTTGCCCCTCCTCACATTCATATATGATGTACCCCCCCCCCCTCACACACACAAACGCACACACATATGCAATACAGCTGCCCTGCCCCCCCCCCCCCACATGCATAAAATGTGGTCCCCTTTTTTCACACAAACATTTACTGCAGCTAACTTTCCTCACTTTTACAGTGAAGTGAATTATTTTCAATATGTAGGCCTTCTAATAGATTTGTGAGAAGGAGCAGTAAAGTATAACCATTAAAAAGCATAGCCTTCAAACGTGCATGTGCAAACATAACTGCCCCTCTGCAGTGGTATACCTAGAATAATTGATGCCTAGGAATGATCAGTTTCTAAAAAAAAACTCCTCTAAGAAATAATATTACTTTCAGTAAAAATCTTGTAAAAACAATGGGCATAAAAGTAATATAGATGAACATTGTAGTGTTATCTTATATAGGTGGTAAATAGAGAATTGCCCCTTATATTGGTGGTCAGTGTTGTGTCCACTTACATTAGGTGTCTGGGTATGTTGCTAATCAGTGAAGGCCTCCCTTAGGCTGCTTTCACACTGGGGCGGTTTGCAGGCGCTATTGCGCTAAAAATAGCGCCTGCAAACCGACCCGAAACAGCTGTTGCTGTGTCTCCAGTGTGAAAGCCCTGAGCCCAGCACCGCCCCAGTGTGAAAGCAGCCTTACATTGGTGGCCAGTGTAGAAGTGCTCTATTATATTGTTAGTCAGTGAGAAAGACACCCTTACATTGGTGGTCAGAAATGAAACGCCTTCTTAGGTTTGTGGTCAGTGACAATGTGTACCCTTTTGTTTATAGTTAGACCTCATACACACTATTAGATTTTCTGAAGATTTTTTCTTCAGATTTACCAAAACCATATAATATGAGGTCAAACCTTAAGAGTTTTAATTTGTATGCAGTTATGCAGGCCCTTGCACTACATGTTTTGGTAAAGCTGAAGACAAAGATCTGCAGAAAATATAATAGCGTGTATGGGGTTTAATGCCCCGTACACACGGTCTAATTTTCCGACGGAAAATGTTCTATCGGACCATGTTGGGGGCTCCATCGGACTTATTCCGTCAGACTTTCCGACGGAAAAAGTTTGAGATCCTGCTCTCAAATTTTCCGACAACAAAGTCCTATCGGACTTTTTACGATCGTGTGTAGCGAATTCCGACGGATAAAGTGCCACGCATGCTCAGATCACATTACAAGACCAAAGCTATTGGCTACTAGCCTCTACGTAGTCCCATCGTACGCAACGAACGTCACCACAGAATGATCGGATTTTCTGACAACTTTACCCGACCGTGTGTATGCAACACCAGTGTCGGAAAAAATCCGTCCGAAAAAATCCGACGGACTTTGTGGTCGGAATTTCCGACCGTGTGTACGGGGCATTAGTGTAATGCCCCTTACATTGGTGGTCAATGTAGGAGTGCCTATTTGCATAGGTAGTCAGTGGTAAAAGCACCCATCTACATTTACGGTCAATGGAAACAAAGATGTCAACTTACAGTGGTGATCAGTGGCTAGCCTGTTACATTGTGGTTGGTGAAAGGAAAATTCTGCTTCCCTATTGAAGGCTGCTAAAAATCTCTTGGTGTCAGCAGTTTTTATCCTGAGGGAAGAGAAAAAACACTAAACTGGTTCTGCTGTGTGTTGTCGACACTGGAACTATGCTGGTATTCTATGGTGGGAGATCAATGCACTTGAAAAGGCCTATACATAGATAATATACTTACTTATTACCTGCAACTTGGGAAAATTGTTTCCACTGCCCCACTCTTATGCCTCGTACACACGAGCGGACTTTCCTGCGGGAATGTCCGCCGGACTGAAGTCCGCCGGACAATCTGCCTGTGTGTGGGCGCTGGCGGACTTTTTGGCACCAAAAGTCCGGTGGACTACGTTTTAAGTTTTGTTTTAAAATTGTCCGCTGGACTCGGCAGTCCGGCGGACAATCCCGCGGTTAGTATGCTAGTCCGCCGGACTTTTGGAAATGAACGAACTTGCCGATCATCGGAAAGTCCGTTCATTTAGAACGTAACTGCAGGTAGACTGGGCTAGCGAAGGCAGTGAATGCCGCCGCACTAGCCCCGTCACCTGGCATGGATTTAAAGGGAATCCCTACGCTGAAAAAAAGGCGTGGGGGTCCCCCCAAATCCATCTCAGACCCTTATCCGAGCAAGCAGCCTGGCCGGCCAGGAAAGGGGTGGGGACGAGCGAGCGCCCCCCCCTCCTGAGCCGTACCAGGCCGCGTGCCCTTAACATGGGGGGTGCCCTGGGGAAAGGGGGGCCGTGCGGCTCCCCCACCCCAAAGCACCTTGTCCCCATGTTGATGAGGACAAGGGCCTCTTCCCGACAACCCTGGCCGTTGGTTGTCGGGGTCTGCAGGTGGGGGGCTTATCGGAATCCGGGAGCCCCCTTTAATAAGGGGCCCCCAGATCCCGGCCCCCACCCTATGTGAATGAGTATGGGGTACGATGTACCCCTACCCATTCACCTAAGGTGTAAAGTGTAAATAAAAAAAAACACACAATGT
>CM053026.1:570889011-570929359 GCA_028564925.1 Lithobates sylvaticus | reverse complement strand
GAGCGCAGCGACGACTCATCCAAGAGGTCACAAAAGACCCCACAACAACGTCCAAGGAACTGCAGGCCTCACTTGCCTCAGTTAAGGTCAGCGTTCATGCCTCCACCATCAGGAAAAGACTGGGCAAAAATGGCCTGCATGGCAGAGTTCCAAGGAGAAAACCACTGCTGAGCAAAAAGAACATCAAAGCTCGTCTCAATTTCTCCACAACACATCTTGATGATCCCCAAGACTTTTGGGACAACATTCTGTGGACTGATGAGACAAAAGTGGAACTCTTTGGAAGGTGTGTGTCCAAGTATATCTGGCGTAGAAGGAACACTGCATTTCAGAAAAAGAACATTATACCAACAGTAAAATATGGTGGTGGTAGTGTGATGGTCTGGGGCTGTTTTGCTGCTTCAGGACCTGGAAGACTTGCCGTGATAAAAGGAACTATGAATTCTGCTGTCTACCAAGAGATCCTGAAGGAGAATGTCCGACCATCTGTTCGTGTACTCAAGCTGAAACGAACTTGGGTTCTGCAGCAGGACAATGATCCTAAACACACCAGCAAGTCCACCACCGAATGGCTGAAGAAAAACAAAATGAAGACTTTGGAGTGGCCTAGCCAAAGTCCTGACCTGAATCCTATTGAGATGTTGTGGTATGACCTTAAAAAGGCCGTTCATGCTCGAAAACCCTCTAATGTAACTGAATTAGGACAATTCTGCAAAGATGAGTGGGCCAAAATTCCTCCAGGACGCTGTAAAAGCCTCATTGCACGTTATCGCAAACGCTTGGTTGCAGTTGTTGCTGCTAAGGGTGGCCCAACCAGTTATTAGGTTTAGGGGGCAATCACTTTTTCACACAGGGCCATGATGGTTTGGATTTTTTTTCACCTTTAATAATAAACACCTTCATTTACAAATTGCATTTTGTGTTTACTTGTGTTGTCCTTGACTATTGTTTAAATTGGTTTGATGTTCCGAAACTCTTAAGTGTGACAAACATGCAAAGGAACAGGAAATGAGGAAGGGGGCAAACACTTTTTCACACCACTGTATATGGTGTTAAACTGGCAATAAGGCACACAGAACTTTATGGCGTTAAACTGGCAGTAATGCATGCAAAACGATATGGCGTTAAACTGGCAGTAACGCACACAGAAGTAAATGGTGTTAAACTGGCAGTAACACAAAAAACTATATGGCGTTAAACTGGCAGTAACGCACACAGAACTATAGGGCATTAAACTGGCAGTAATGCACACAGAACTATATGGCGTTAAACTGGCAGTAATGCACGCAAAACAATATGGTGTTAAACTGGCAGTAACGCACAAAAAACAATATGACTTTAAACTGGCAGTAACACACACAGAACTATATGGCGTTAAACTGGCAGTAATGCCAGCAAAACTCTAGGGCTTTAAACTAGCAGTAATGCACACAAAACGATATGACGTTAAGCTGGCAGTAGCGCACACAGAAGTAAATGGCGTTAAACAGGCAGTAACGCACACAGAAGTAAATGGCGTTAAACTGGCAATAATGCAATCAAATAGACAGTGTTCAACCTTCACTACACTGGCGCTATCTGAACTGCCCCTACTCTAGCTATACACTAATGTCAAGGTTACTGACACAGTCTCACTACACTACAGTGAAACTATCTGAGCTGTCCCTACTCTAGCTGCACACTATGCAAAGCTGAATGATGGTCCTCCTCACTACACTCACACTATCCTAATGTCTGACACTAAACGAATATTCTACACTGACAATTGAAGCAAAATACCGCAGCAAAATTACATTTCTAAAAGAAAAAAGTCATTTAAAATTGATTGCGGCTGTAATGAATTGTCGGGTCTCGGCAATATAGATAAAACTCATTGAAAAAACGGCATGGGTTCCCCACCCAGTCCATTTCCAGGTCTTTGGGTTTGGTATGAATATTAAGGGAAACCCAGAAACAAAAATTAAAAAAAAAAAATTAAAAAAAAAAATTTCCTCCAAAATCCATACCAGGCCCTTCAGGTCTGGTATGGAAATTAAGGGGAAGCCTGCGCCAAATTAAAAAAAAATGACGTAGGGGTCCCCCCAAAATCCATACCAGATCCTTCAGGTCTAGTATGGATTTTAAGGGGTACCCTGCACCAAAATAAAAAAATGGCGTAGGGGTCCCCCCCAAAGTCCATACCAAACCCTTATCCGAGCATGCAACCTGGCAGGCCGCAGGAAGAGAGGGGGGCGAGTGAGCGTCCACCTCCTGAACTGTACCAGACCACATGCCCTCAACATGGGGAGGGTGCTTTGGGGGTCTGACCTCAAAGCACCTTGTCCTACCATGTTGATGGGGACAAGGGCCTCATCCCCACAACCCTTGCCCGGTGGTTGTGGGGGTCTGCGGGCAGGGTACTTATCGAAATATGGAAGCCCCCTTAAACAAGGGGTCAGACCTCAAAGCACCCTCCCCATGTTGAGGGCATGTGGCCTAGTACGGTTCAGGAGAGGGGCCTCTTTTTCTGCGGCCTGCCAGGTTGCATGCTTGGATAAGGGCCTGGTATGGATTTTGGGGGGACCCCTACGCCATTTTTTTTTTTCAATTTGGAGCAGGGTTCCCCTTACTTTCCATACCAGACCAGACCTGACACTTTATAGGCATACTATAGACACCCCCAGGCATGATATTTAAAGAAATATTTCATTTTTATTGTTTTCACTTTTAAGCATTAAAAAAAATCACTGCTCACTGTTTTTGCATTGATATATGTCCCCTGGGGCAGGACCCAGGTCCCCAAACACTTTTTATGGAAATAACTTGCATATAAGCCTTTAAAAAGATTTTTCATGTTCGTGTCCTATAGACTTTAAAGAGGAAGTAAACTCTCCCACTCTGATGCTTCTTTTCATTTAGTCCATTATAATAAGTAATTATCAAACTATAGCCACTGTAATCCAGCCCAAATCGCATATTACCTACTGTTTAAAGAAACTTTAAAAACTTGTTTCCAGGGGTTAGGCAGCACCATCTTAATTATTGTTTTCTGAGTCTACAGTGGAGTGTATTTCCACCCTTACATTGAGCACTTCCTGTACTGTTAACCAAGCCTCCTTCCCAATCCAACGTTTCTATGGCAGCCCTGCTTCCCTGTTCATAGCTGACTTGTTTTATTTCATTGTATTTATTTGTGCCGATTATCTAGTGTTTGCCTTTGTCAGTCTTATCAGCTTCAGCTAAGATAAGACTGCAATAATGCTGTCCGATGCCCTGATTTACACTGCATGTGATGTCACATGGTCACATGGGGTGAAGCAGGAAGCTCTGAATGATTCTGCAGTCTCCTGGGATTTCAGTGTTGTATGCCGTAGGAAGTCCTGATAATAGATAGACAAGTACACAGAGAGTGCCATAAATCAGGGGAAATCTGGGCATGCTCAGTGACGTCATTCTAAAGAACAAAAAGGATTACAACAATACTAAGCAAGTAAGGAGATATCTACAAGTAGTGTGCATTAGGGTTTTTTCTGCTGATTTACATCGAAGTCGAAGTTGTGGGGGAGAGTTTACAGCCACTTTAACGGTGTATGTCCGAGTTTTTTGCCTGTTTGCATGTTCTGGTGCGAACCGAACCGAGGGTGTTCGGCTCATCCTTACTAACTAACTAATAGCACTGAACAGAGCCCTGTTCTATCTCTCTCCATGCCGAAATCCCACTGAAAATGGCTGCCATTGAAAGAATACTTTTATACTATGGGGCGGGAACGAGCCATGATTGGATAAAGTCTTGATGACAGTTTCCAATCATGACTCTGACAGTGCTCTGTGCCCTGATCGGCTGAAGCTTTCACTGCTTTAGGCAATCAGGGCTTGCAATGAACTGTTCAGCGCGGCAATGCTGTTCGCCGAACTCCCAAACAACGAACATTCTGCCCAAACTTATCCTCAGGCCGAACCGTTTGCCCATCCCTAATGTAAAGGCAGAGGGGTAGCTGCAATCAAGATACAGGCTTCTCTGTACTAATTACCTGGTGAACATATGCCACTTGTTTAGTAAAATAAACAGTATGCAAATCTAGTATCACTGGTGATCGAAACTAAACATACAATATATTGTCAAAAGTATTGGGATGTCTACCTTTACACGCATGTGAACCTTAATGTCTTAGTCCGTAGGGTTCAACATTGAGTTGGCCCGCCCTTTGCAGCTTTAACAGCTTCAACTATTCTGGGTCCTGTGATAAGTTTCTGCCCCACTGCTTACTTAACACAGAAGGTCACTTGCTTATGTGGTACAAGCACCATTCAGGGAACATTTAGCATTTTTGCAATGAATGCAAACCATTCTTTGATTGGATGAGACATGGGAGTTAACAATCCGAGAACACTTTGCATTCACTGAGAAAATACAAAGTATTGTCTGAATGGTGCCCATATAGAGCAGGCATTTTTTTGTGTTCATTAAGCAGCAGTGCAGCTGCTCAGCACATGACCCGGAAGCTAGTAACAATCACTGTAGTAGCAGTGTCTACTACAGTGATTGCTATCTTCCAGGGGGATTCCACAGGGTAGGCACATATTTATATATATTCACATTGGTCCTGAGCTGCACCAATGTAGCTTTATAAAAACTGCCATACCTAGAATTCCGCTTTAACTATACTGTAAGTGCTTCTGCACATACAGTATTCTGCTAGTGCCCCTGCAAATTCCCACTAATACCCATTGGTCTACCTCATGCAGCTCCCTCTGATGGTGTGGAAACATTGCTGCACTGCTACTTAATTCACTCTCATGTAGGCTGTTCCTGCTTGCACAACAGATATGGTGGGAAGATGTTGCTTCTGGTGGGGGATGGCTATCAGTATTTTCAGTACTGATTCATGAGCATGTAGTTTGTCAATCAACACCTGACCACAGGGCCATGGATAAGGGGGTAGTACCGGTCCACCTTTAAGTTGTCCAGGCCAGCAGGAGGACCCAGGCAGCAGGGTGAATCATATGTGGGCAGGGAAGGTGATAGGCAGCTGAAAGCCAGCTTCTTCTCCTCTCCCTCCCACCAGCTTTTCAGCTGCTGCAGAGAGAGACATGCAGGGAATTGGTTCCAGTAATTGCCTCCCCGCCGTACCAATCACCCTCACTCTGCACAATACATTTCCCCCTGATACCCAGTCCTCCATGTGTGTCCCCCATCCCTGCAGTGCTTCCAGCTTCAAGCACACAATAGGATCCTTTAGGATGGACAGTGGGAAAAGGGTGTGGTCGTATATCATATTTACCAGCCCCTGCTTTTTTTGAATGAACACAATAAGTGATCGGTACCGATCACTCACTGTATTCATTCATAACTGAAGCATAGTAAATCATGTTTATTTGGAGGGGGGCTGTCGGACTGGCTGTATGGGGCCTGGTTAACAGAAGCCCTGCCTGTCCACACCTAGTCCTGCCCACTGCTTTTTGGAATGCCAGCATTGCCTTTGCTGCTGAAACCCCCCCCCCCCCCCAAGGGGGTGCTTGTAAGGAAGAATTTGATTCAGGAAAGGTAGATGCACTCTAATTCCACATTTGCAATGTGCTAAACATGCAAAAAACTTGTACCTAGGCAAGAAAACATTATATGTTATAGAAGATCTCCTTATGGAATAATCTTTAAATTGAAAATTTGTGACTTTTTAAAAGGATGGTGTCTGTAAATATAATGCCGCGTACACACGAAGGGACTATCCCGCGGGATTGTCTGCTGGACTCGAGTCCGCCTGACAATCCTCTCGTGTGTGGGAGCCGGCGGACTAGGTTTTAAGTTTTGTTTTAAAATTATCCGCTGGACTTGGCAGTCCAGCGGACAATCCCGCCGTTAGTAGGCTAGTCCGCCGGACTTTTGAAATGAACGGACTTGCCGCTCATCGGAAAGTCCGTTCATTTAGCACGTGACTTCAGGTAGACGGAGCTAGCGAAGGCAGTGAATGCCGCCGCGCTAGCCCCGTCACCTGGCATGGATTTAAAGGGAATCCCCACGATGAAAAAACGGCGTGGGGGTCCCCCCAAATCCATCTCAGACCCTTATCCGAGCACGCAGCCCGGCAGGCCAGGAAAGGGGTGGGGACGAGCGAGCGCCCCCCCCCTCCTAAACCATACCAGGCCGCGTGCCCTCAACATGGGGGGTGCCCTGGGGAAAGGGGGGCCGTGCGGCCCCTCCACCACAAAGCACCTTGTCCCCATGTTGATGAGGACAAGGGCCTCTTCCCGACAACCCTGGCCGTTGGTTGTCGGGGTCTGTGGGCGGGGGCTTATCGGAATCCGGGAGCCCCCTTTAATAAGGGGGCCCCCAGATCCCGGCCCCCCACCCTATGTGAATGAGTATGGGGTACGATGTACCCCTACCCATTCACCTAAGGTGTAAAATGTAAAGAAAAAAAACACACAATTTTGAAAAAATATTTTATTGCACTGCTCCTGGGGTCTTCTTCCGTCTTGGGGGGTCTTCTCGCCGGACTCCTCCGCCATTTACCTAGCTCTTTTACCGAGCAGAGGAGGCCGGCTACCTTCTTCGTCGTCGACGCCGTCGTCTGGGGGTCTCGACCCGCCTTCGGGGGTCTTCCGGGGTCTTCCGGGGTCTCTTCTTTTCTTGCCGCGGTCGTCGTTTTCCACGCCACCGGCAACGCCTTCTTCTTCTTCTTCTTCCGATGTTGACCCGTCGCTGTCTCTGGCCGGAATGACAGAGCCGCGCTGTGCTGGGACTTATATAGGGACAAGGGGACAGGGTCACATGCTCATGTCACATGGAGACCCCGCCCCCCTGTGATGTCACAGTCCCAGCATCCTCCGGGACTGTGACATCACAAGGGGGCAGGGTCACCATGTGCAATAAAATATTTTTTTCAAAATTGTGTGTTTTTTTTCTTTACATTTTACACCTTAGGTGAATGGGTAGGGGTACATCGTACCTCATACTCATTCACATAGGGTGGGGGGCCGGGATCTGGGGGCCCCCTTATTAAAGGGGGCTCCCGGATTCCGTTAAGCCCCCGCCCGCAGACCCCGACAACCAATGGCCAGGGTTGTCGGGAAGAGGCCCTTGTCCTCACCAACATGGGGACAAGGTGCTTTGGGGTGGGGGGGCCTCACGGCCCCCCTTTCCCCAGGGCACCCCCCATGTTGAGGGCACGCGGCCTGGTATGGTTTAGGAGGGGGGGGTCGCTCGTCCCCACCCCTTTCCTGGCCTGCCGGGCTGCTTGCTCGGATAAGGGTCTGGGATGGATTTAGGGGGGACCCCCACGCCGTTTTTTCGGCATGGGGATTCCCTTTAAATCCATGCCCGGTGACGGGGCTAGCGCGGCGGCATTCACTGCCTTCGCTAGCCCCGTCTACCTGCATTTACGTTCTAAATAAATGGACTGCTCCGTGTCCCGCAGACTTTTTCCCGCGGATTGTCCGCCGGAGAAGTCCGGGTGTGTGTGGGCAAGTCACACGCTCGGAAGTCCGGGCGTGTGTGGGCAAGTCCCCCCTCGGAAAGTCCGGCCGATTGTCCGCCGGACTAGGTCCGGCGGACAAAGTCCGAACGTGTGTACGCGGCATAAGATTGACCTACTATTATAACTGTGAAAATGTCGCTGAGACCTGGAGTTCAGATGTTGGGCATACCGACTTGATTGGGTGAACATGCAGTCAATGTGCCAGACAGAAATATGTATTCAATTTTGTCAGCAATTGATGACACAAATAAGAAAAGGTAAAAGTTGGTCATGGAATCAGGCATAAAATAATTCTTAAATATATCTCAGAAAATTCTGCAGTAAAACATGTTGTTGTACTGTATGTTATACCGTATGATGACTTTGTAACTTTCACCTCTCCACATCTCGATAATCATTTCCACTTTTTACCTGTGATTCCTTAATGATACCTGTGTCAGTATTTCATCTAGTGGTAAAATGTGGCCACACCCATTTAGTACCTGATAGTTCAAATACATGTACAAGTTATTGAGATTTGAGCACAGGTATATCTTTTCTCTGTTGTAACGCAGGTCAGTGAGCAGATCTGAACCTCGTTCTCCCCCACCTTGTGTCTTTATGCCCCGTGTTGGCATGGTGTCCACCTTAGCATTTGCAGTGGCAAGGCAGTGTAGGACTAGCCAGGAGAGGGATTACTTTGACGCAACTGGTCAGCTTAAACATATATTGCAATATGTGTGAACTAAATATCCCTGTTTTTCATTGCATAGATTGTTTGGAAGGGTGTAGCAGTGTAAAGAGGGTCCATCCAGAATTTGTAGTATTTCATCTAAGGCTAGCAGAGATTTAGGGTGGAGAGTCATCTACCCCATCCTTATTGTTTTGCCCAATGTGACAGTAGTATTCTCGCAGTACTTTGATAATTTTACCTACTCCATAGTTCAAGCTTCCATGTGTGATTACGAGCCCCATCTAGTTGACAAGCATCACTTGTAATTATTGTCTCGTTTTCTGGCGCTGCACCGCCTATCAACATCGACAATCAGATATGACGTAACAACCATCTCCTTCAAGAAAAACAGAAATGGAAGGCACGCACACCTAGTGCATTACCAGAGATACTTCCATAATAAGAAATTTTTGTATAAAAGTGGGTACTCACAAAATGCAACTGACAAAAGGCCATAAACACAGTGCATGTACATAACACGGGGTATGGCCTTTTGTCAGTTGCATTTTGTCAGTTGCGCCTTCCATTTCTGTTTTTTCCTTGTAGTTCCTTTCGGATTACCCTATCTGAGGAAGGCAGCATCCACCTAATTTTGGGATACCATATATACCTTTCACACCACCATTTTATCTGACATCTGTTACTCCACACCTTGGAAGACCTATTAGCGCGTTTTTTGAACCAGCTCCTTCACCTGCATTTCCTGACATTCTCACTGTGCAATCAAAAATCCAGCAAACCCAGGCCAGCAAATTTACTTGGATTTGCCGTATATCTACAAACACGTATTACTACAAACATGCTCCCTAATTTTTATTGCTACTTGAACTCAAATTTTACTTTACACTGAATATATATGTCTATTTTTTGCAAACTTTTTTTTGAAGGAACAGGCATGAGACTTATGTATGTCTTGGTTAGATTTAGTACTGAATTTCCCACCCTGAAGATGAATGCAGATAACAATAATTCACATTTCAATCTTTCTATTTCCAGGGTTTAGCATAAAAACTGAGAAGAAGCTGGAGGCTGCTTGCTAGATTGATTTCCTCATGACAGCTTTCTCGTAAACCTCACATTTACTTTGGATTCTTTGCATCTTTACTAAGAGTAATACATGCTTTTAACATGAAAGTTATTTTGGATTTAATATTGCTTTATTAAATGTGGGTTAGAGTATATTCTTGAAGCATTGCACCGCCATCTTCTGACATTTTATTACATTTGCAAAAGTTACCTGCATGACAAAGGCAAAAAAAAAAATAATATCATAATAATAACCAATCATAACAAGATCATACTGTTTTATGTAATTTTAGATAAAGGTACATACAGCCAAGTTTTTCTTTTTGTATGAATTTATATTGGCAAGCTGGCAGGGGACAGGCTTTTTTACACTTGCCTGTGGCCGCTTTCTAAAGAAAACCAACTGTATGATTTTGAACAGTTTTTGTTTTGATGCACCTGGATTGCATTTAGCAATTTTAAGCTGAAAGTTCGATTGAGCTTTGAAGAAATTATGCACTCAAAGAGCAACATGAGAACGCAATCAATTATCACTAAGGCTACCCAGCTACCCACTGCAGCTGTACTAAATCAGAACATTTTTTTATATTATATAGCTTTTATATTATTTATAATTTTGTAAGTCCATTTTAGTCAGAGCTATGTGTAAATTCCTGAAACCTAGTTCACACTTGAGGTTGCAGAACCGTAAAAAATGCACATTGAGCATCCCGGCAATTGCTGGTGCAAAGTTTAAGGGGTTTAAAAAGATTAAAACAGGTAGTAAGGAGGCGATATAATGCTTATCACCTGTCAAATGCCCTCTGAAGGGCAATCCAACACAGATCGCTCTTGAGAGTACAGCACACCTGAATCTGACTAATGTATGGTTCAAGTCATACAGAAATTGGTCAATTTATTAAGATATATTTTACTTATTTTTTATATATTTATTCTCATTAGGTAAATATATTACCCAGAACGTATAATTTAATTAATAATAATATATATATATTTTTTTTATAAAACAGTATAGTTTAGTATTTATGTTCTCATATTTGTTTGTCTGTATGACTTTTGACACTTCCAATACTATAGACGATTTGGCTTTAAATATTGAGGGGACATTTTATTGATATCAGATTGATATGTAGATCTTCTTATGTTCTTTTTAGCCCTAATGAAGGGGGTGCTTTTTTACCCCCGAAAAGTGTTGCCTACTTTTTCTATTTACCTCTGACTGTTATAGGAATAACGTTGTATATAGACCCCTTAGCAATTGTGTGGCACTTCGATTTCAAATTGGAGCGTGTAGCACAGGGTAAAGAATAAATAGTTTATGGGAAGAGAAAAGGGAAAGTGAGGACTGAGGTGTCCTGTGTTGCTATTGTGTTTCCCCTCCAGAATGGTCAGGGTTTTTGTGTGAACTTAAATGTATTAGGTAATTTTATAGTTCTGTAGGTTACAGAGGTACTAATTTCTTCCCATGCCTGCCACATGCTATTGAAGTGAGGTAGCCTGTTTAGTTTGTAGTGCATAATGGTTTCTATATCATGAATATGGCCTACATGGTCTACCCACTCTTTCAGATTGTGGTAGATCTCCAAAGTATAGGGATCAGAACACACATGTCTGACCAGTTGTTTGGGTGAAAGATTGAAGCCATCATTTTCAACATTGTAATCTCATAAATAATGTCTTCTATTTGTGGCAAATAAAAAAATAGCCAGTCTGTGATGTCGTCATGGAGGAGTGGAAGAGGACTCCAGGGGCAACCTGTTAAGCTATGGTGAACTCCATGCCCAAGAGGGTTAAGGCAGTGTTGTAAAATAATGGTGGTCACACAAAATATTGACACTTTGGGCCCAATTTGGACATTTACACTTAGGGGGTGTACTCACTTTTTGAGGGGACAGCAACTTTACACTGTTATACAAGTTGTACACTCACTACACTTTACACTGTAGCAAAGTGTAATTTCTTCAGTGTTGTCACATGAAAAGATATAATAAAACATTTACAAAAATGTGAGGGGTGTACTAATTGTTGTGGGATACTGTATGTATGTATGTATACAGAGCCGATCGGCCCTATAGGCACACTATGCAAGCTGCTTAGGGCCCCGCCACTGTGGGGGGGCCCCCAAGACCCAGAATCCCCCCCCCTGCACCTCTGGCTGGCCATTTAGAGTGCAGTAAGGAGAGGTGGGAGGAGGTGGAAGGTGGCGATCGGCAGCTCTATGGTGCCTGAGTGGGCGGCGGGATCTCCCTGGGGTTTGTAGTACTCTCAGTGTATACAGTGGAGAGGAGAAGGGAGGGGCCTCTGACCCAGGCAGGTATCAGTTTCACTTTCACTCTGCTTGAACACTGTTGCTGATGCCCGGGTCAGAGGCCCCTCCCCTCTCCGCTGTATACATTCGGAGATAGAACTACTAGCCCCAGGGAGATCCCCCTGCCTGTGGACACCATATAGCTGGCGATCGCCGCCTCCCACCTCCACCAGCCAGGTACAGGGGAACCTCTGCAAGGGGGGGGAGTCAGCTGTTTGGGGGCCCAAATGTAAGAGGGGGGGCTTTCTGGGGACACTAATGTAAGAGGGGGGCTCCCTGGGGACACTGATGTAAGGGCGGGGCCCTCTGGGGACACTGATGTAAGGACAGGGCCCTCAGGGAACACTGATGTAAGAGGGGGCCCCCTGGGGACACTAATGTCAGAGGGGGGGCTTTCTGGGGACCCTGTGTAAGGGGGGCTCTCTGAGGACCCTGATGTAAGGGGGGCTTCTCTGAGGACCTCATTCTGTTCTATATTGTTGTACTTATTCTTTGACTGTTTTGTTTAAATGGAGGGAGGATTGTTTTGGGAGCACTGAAGTGTCAGGTGTGACTGTGTGGCAAATAGTTTACATAGCTCGCGGCATCACGGGTCAAGTAGAGGGCCCCTTAGCAGAATTTTGCTTAGGGCCCCAGGGAGGTCAGGATCGGCACTGTATGTATATATACAGTGGGGATCGAAAGTTTGGGCACCCCAGGTAAAAATGTGTATTAATGTGCATAACGAAGCCAAGGAAAGATGGAAAAATCTCCAAATGGCATCAAATTACAGATTAGACATTCTTATAATATGTCAAAAAAAGTTAGATTTTATTTCCATCATTTACACTTTCAAAATTACAGAAAACAAAAAAAATGGCGTCTGCAAAAGTTTGAGCACCGTGCAGAATTTATAGCATGCGCTGCCCCCTTTGCAAAGCTGAGACCTGCCAGTGTCATGGATTGTTCTCACTCATCATCTGGGAACACCAAGTGATGTCAATCTCAAAGGTTTTAAATGGCCAGACTCATCTGACCTTGCCCCAACAATCAGCACCATGGGTTCTTCTAAGCAGTTGTCTAGAAAACTGAACCTGAAAATAGTTGACGCTCACAAAGCTGGAGAAGGCTATAATAAGATTTCAAAGAGTTTTCAGATGTCAATATCCTCTGTTCTGAATGTAATTAAGAAATGGCAGTCATCAGGAACAGTGGAAGTTAAAGCAAGATCTGGACAGAACAGCTCGCAGGATTGTGAGAAAAGCAATTCAAAACCCACGTTTGACTGCACGATCCCTCCAAAAAGATCTGGCAAACACTGGAGTTGTGGTACACTATTCCATTATAAAGAGATACTTGTACAAATATGGTCTTCATGGAAGAGTCATCAGAAGAAAACCTCTTCTACGTCCTCACCACAAAAATCAGCGTTTGAACTTTGAAAATGAACATATAGACAAGTCTGAGGCATTTTGGAAACAAGTTCTGTGGACCGATGAGGTTAAAATAGAACTTTTTGGCCGGAATGAGCAAAGGTACATTTGGAGAAGAAAGGGCACAGAATTTAATGAAAAGAACCTCTGTCCAACTGTTAAGCATAGGGTTGGATCAATCATGCTTTGGGGTTGTATTGCAGCCAGTGGCACAGGGAACATTTCACGAGTAGAAGGAAAAATGGATTCAATAAAATTTCAGCAAATTTTGGATGGTAACTTGATGCCATCTGTGAAAAATCTGAAGTTAAAGAGAGGATGGCTTCTACAAATGGATGATGATCCTAAACACACCTCAAAATCCACGGGGGATTACATCAAGAGGCGTAAACTGAAGGTTTTGCCATGGCATTCACAATCTCCTGACCTCAACATTATTGAAAATCTATGGATAGACCTTAAAAGAGCAGTGCGTGACAGAAATCTCAAAGAACTGGAAGACTTTTGTAAGTAAGAATGGGCAAAGATACCTCAAACAAGAATTGCAAGACTCTTGGCTGGCTACAAAAAGCGTTTACAAGCTGTGATACTTGCCAAAGGGGGCAGTACAAGATATTAACTCTGCGGGGTTCCCAAACTTTTGCAGACGCCATTTTTTTGTTTTCTGTAATTTTGAAAGTGTAAATGATGGAAATAAAATCTAACTGTTTTTTACATATTATAAGAATGTCTAATATGCCATTTGGAGATTTTTCCATCTTTCCTTGGCTTCGTTATGCACATTAATACACATTTTTACCTGGGGTGCCCAAACTTTTGATCCCCACTGTATATATATATATATATATATATATATTATATACTGTGTGTATGCGTGTGTGTGTATGTGTATATATATATATATATATATATATATATATATATATATATACCAACCCTGATGTACTGACTGCCTAGTGTTTCGTAAGCGGCATGGTGAATTTTTTGAAGTTGCAATTTTTAGCCACAAGTTTTTATTTTACCAAGTTATTTCTTACACACACCTTGATAATACTTTCAGTTACACCCCAAAACACATTCTTCTACTCCTCCCCAGTATGGGGATACCACATGTGTGAGATTTTGTCACTGAAGAGATGCATAGAGGAATCCAAAATTCAAATCCAAAAAGTAACTTCAGGCTTTCAAGGGGCATAAATAATTCATCAGATTTTTTGACTACCTATCAAGTGATATGCCAGTTAGGAACTAACTGTTAGATAGTAACTATTGGAGAGTCTTTATCTGTGATATCAATTTTGGAGAGTATTGATCGAATTCTGAGGTATAAAAAGAATGTCGTAGCAGGGATGTCGTATGTTGGTTGCAAATGTGAGAATGGGTGTATCCCTGAAGTGGCTACCAGTTATCCTAAGTTGTTGAGCCCTTTTTGTATCCAGGTTTTGAGAGCCAAGTCTGATGATAGCAGTTCTATCGCTTTGATGGGGAGTCTAGAAAGAATGCACCAGGGTAATTCTTTGGTGTGTTGTGTGGAGGCTGACCATACTCGTAGTGCTGCTGTTACAGAGTTTAGATATTAGTGTTGTGGTTTGAAATTGCGTAAGGTAGCAGTTAGAATATGTTTCATGTTGACGTTGAGAGCTGTGGATTCAATTTGGGTCCATGTTTTGTTGGAATTAGGTAATCTCCATTCTCTAAATTGGTCCAATACCACTGCTCTGTAGTATGAATGGACATTATGGGCTCCCATTCCCCCCTGTTGTACAGGGGTGAGGAGACTGTCTTTCTTGAGTCTGGATTTCTCGTGTTGCCATATAAATGTCTTGATTATTCCTTGTAAGTGTTTTAATTGGGTGGGTATGTATGTGGGGAAGCAGATACATTTTTGATTGAGCTATTCTACCTGCCTAAGAGACAGGGAAGTGGCTCAGTTCTTTTCTTGGAGGTCATCATAATTTACTCTTAAAAGCATCCTGCTTGGGTAAGTTAGGCGAATTCTCAAGTATGGGAGTGAGGAACGTGCGGACCACATGAAGGGGGTTTCTTTTGATATAATATGTTTGGTCTGTGGGTCGATACCTAAGCTTAACATAGTGGATTTACTGTGGGTAATTGTATAGAGAGACTGAGCTGAAGTGTTCTAGGGTCTTTTGTACAGCTGGAAAGGATGATTTGGGATTGGTTAAGGTGATGATGATGTCGTCTGCGTATAGTCCCAATTTATGTTTTCTAGGTTCCATTACCATGGCAAAGATCAAGGGGGAAAGTGGGCACCCTTGTTTTGTGCCATTAGTGATTATAAAGGGGTCTGATGTTATGCCAGATGTCCAAACTTGCGAGCTTGGGGAAGAGTATAGATTCAGGATGGCTGATAGTATTGTCCCAGACAAACCAAATTTGCCTAGTACAGTTTCCATGTATGTCCAGTGAACCCTGTCAAATGCCTTCTCTGCATCAAGTGACAAGAAGAGAGAAGGCGTTTGATTGTGTTCCACCCATTGTATTAGATCAATGGGGCGTCTGGTACCGTCTGAGGCTTGCCTACCTGGTACAAATCCCACCTGGTCATGGCGGATTATTTGGGGATATTCAAAGAAAGACATTGTGCTAAGAGTTTCGCATATAGTTTGGTGTCCATATTTAGGAGTGAGATTGGGCAGTAATTAGCTGAAATGTCAGGGGCAAGGTGTCCATGTCCTCCCTGGCGCTGTCCCTGGAGAGTGTGGCAGGATGATCCTCCTGACGGGAAGCTGATTGTTGCATCTCTGCAGCTAGGGAGTGGGGTGTTACATTACCCTTGCTCCCGGCGCAGGCGCCATATTGGGCCAAGTTCATGTCCACGTTGCTAAAGTAGTCCATTAGGCGGCGGGGTGCAAGTGGCTTGTAGGTGGCTTGTATCGCTTCCTGAAAATGCCCGGGATGGTCCTGAGTCCTTCCCCCCGCAGTGCGGCTGGATCGGGGGGACGAACAGTTGCCTGGGGTTGCTCGGGATCTTAACAGTGGAGCAGAGCTTGGGACTCAAGCCTCCATCGTGGTCCGCAGCAGGCCACGCCCCCCCATGACCATACTTTGAAAAGCAAGCACCCAAAAGTATTTTTAATAGGCATGGTAAGTCTTTTGAAGATTTAATTTATTGCTACATGTTTTTGGAAAATAAAAAAATATATATTTTTCTAGCACAAAGTTGTCAACTAATTTCCCCAACACACAGTATGGGCATACTTGAAGTTACACCCCAAAACACATTCTGCTACTCCTCATTGGTATGGGGATATCATACACGTGAGACTTTTTTGCAGCCTAGCAACATAAAGGGGCTCACAATTCAAGGAACAGGCTGTCTAGGGATATAAATTATGCCTCTAATTTACTGACTACCTATCATGTTTTTGGAGACCATGGAGCACCAGGACAGTGGAAACACCCACCAAATAACCACATTTTAGAGAGCTAACACCCTAAGGTATTTTTTAGGAGGCATGATGAGTCTTTTTGAAGACTTATTTTTTGCCACATACTTTTGGAAAATGCAGAAGAAAAATTTTATCTTTTTATTACACAACATTGTCAAATTCATGCGATATTTTTCACACATGGTATGCGTATATTTGCAATTTCACCCCCAAAATGCATTCTTCTACTCCTCCAGAGTTTGAAGATACTACATGTGTGAGACTTTTTTAATGTTTGGACTGATTATGTACCAGTCATTGTACAGTGGTGTGAAAAAGTGTTTGCCCCCTTCCTCATTTCCTGTTCCTTTGCATGTTTGTCACACTTAAGTGTTTCGGAACATCAAACCAATTTAAACAATAGTCAAGGACAACACAAGTAAACACAAAATGCAATTTGTAAATGAAGGTGTTTATTATTAAAGGTGAAAAAAAATCCAAACCATCATGGCCCTGTGTGAAAAAGTGATTGCCCCCTAAACCTAATAACTGGTTGGGCCACCCTAGCAGCAACAACTGCAACCAAGCGTTTGCGATAACGTGCAATGAGGCTTTTACAGCGTCCTGGAGGAATTTTGGCCCACTCATCTTTGCAGAATTGTCCTAATTCAGTTACATTAGAGGGTTTTCGAGCATGAACGGCCTTTTTAAGGTCATACCACAACATCTCAATAGGATTCAGGTCAGGACTTTGGCTAGGCCACTCCAAAGTCTTCATTTTGTTTTTCTTCAGCCATTCGGTGGTGGACTTGCTGGTGTGTTTAGGATCATTGTCCTGCTGCAGAACCCAAGTTCGTTTCAGCTTGAGTACACGAACAGATGGTCGGACATTCTCCTTCAGGATCTCTTGGTAGACAGCAGAATTCATAGTTCCTTTTATCACGGCAAGTCTTCCAGGTCCTGAAGCAGCAAAACAGCCCCAGACCATCACACTACCACCACCATATTTTACTGTTGGTATAATGTTCTTTTTCTGAAATGCAGTGTTCCTTCTACGCCAGATATACTCTGATACACACCTTCCAAAGAGTTCCACTTTTGTCTCATCGGTCCACAGAATGTTGTCCCAAAAGTCTTGGGGATCATCAAGATGTGTTGTGGAGAAATTGAGACGAGCTTTGATGTTCTTTTTGCTCAGCAGTGGTTTTCTCCTTGGAACTCTGCCATGCAAGCCATTTTTGCCCAGTCTTTTCCTGATGGTGGAGGCATGAACGCTGACCTTTACTGAGGCAAGTGAGGCCTGCAGTTCCTTGGACGTTGTTGTGGGGTCTTTTGTGACCTCTTGGATGAGTCGTCGCTGCGCTCTTGGGGTAATTTTGGGCGGCCGGCCACTCCTGGGAAGGTTCACCACTGTTCCATGTCTTCGCCATTTGTGGATAATGGCTCTCACTGTGGTTCGCTGGATTCCCAAAGCTTTGGAAATGGCTTTATAACCCTTTCAAGACTGATAGATCTCAATTACTTTCTTTCTCAATTGTTCCTGAATTTCTTTGGGTCTCGGCATGATGTGTAGCTTTTAAGGATCTTCTGGTGGACCTTACTGTGTCAAGCAGCTCCTATTTAAGTGATGCCTTGATTGTGAACAGGTGTGGCAATAATCAGGCCTGGGTGTGGCTAGAGAAATTGAACTCAGGTGTGGACAACCACAGTTATAGTATGTTTTAACAAGGGGGGCAATCACTTTTTCACACAGGGCCATGATGGTTTGGATTTTTTTTCACCTTTAATAATAAACACCTTCATTTACAAATTGCATTTTGTGTTTACTTGTGTTGTCCTTGACTATTGTTTAAATTGGTTTGATGTTCCGAAACACTTAAGTGTGACAAACATGCAAAGGAACAGGAAATGAGGAAGGGGGCAAACACTTTTTCACACCACTGTATATCACAGATATCAACCCACTGTATCAAAACTATTAATGTACTGTAATGTTCGCCTCTGTACTAGAGGTCAGGGAATATAGTTTAGTGTAGTGTCACCTATAACAGTACCCCTTCCTATAAACCAAACAAGCCTTTCCTACTGGTACATCACTTCTTCCAGGAATGCTATGTTCACTGGCTCGAAAGTATAGGAGGCTAAAGAAAGCAAGAACAAAAGAGTTCCTTTGGTTCCAGGAGTGCAGTTTTTTGTAGGGGTTGACCTCGACTTGTGTCTAACAGCAATATGGACAGTGGGACATACACATGGTTCAGTTCAACTGTCAGTCAGAAATATGGTCAGCAAACAGGAAAATGATTGGTGCAGACAGTAAGCAGAAACATTGTCATTAAACAGTCCAGGGTCAGTACAGGAGGCAGGCAACACTACACTTGTGTGGCAGTGATCAGAGACACTGTTAATGGCCACACTGGCTCTGGTGACACTGACGCTGGTATGGCTAGCAACATAGGTGTGCGCAGCCTATTGCATTAGGCCAAATGTATTAAAAACATGGACAGTGTTAGTAGGGCAGTGGACAGTGGCAGTAGAGCAGAGGTTGGTGTCAGTAGGGCAATGGACAGCGTCAGTATTTTATTATACTTTTGTTATTTTTTACAATTTTTTTTAGGAGCCCCGTTCGGGGGCTTTGGTGCAATATTAGAAGGGGGAATATGCGCCTCTGAAGGTGATTAGTGTGTGCCCGGGGCACACCCAGTACACCCCCTGCACACGCCTATGGCTAGCAATCAGGAATATTGTTTCTAGTTGCACTGGTCTAGTGACATTGTCACTGATGTGACAGCAATCAGGGACACTTTTTTTTTTTACACTCTGAATGTTTATCATTACAGTGCTAATCACTGTAATAAACATTCTGTTTGCTCTCGCAGCCGATCACTATGAAAGGAAACAGCTCAAAGGCCAAATCCTGCAGCCTTTGTTTACAAATATGATCAATGTGATTGATCACAGGGATCACATGTGCAGGGCCAAATTCATTGGCCCTGTACTTTGATCTGTAATTCTTTGGTGTGTCCAAAGGTCCTAGAGGGTGCACACAAGCAGCGGATGCTTGAGGCCATATGTATACACCCTCTTGCCTGCGGGAAGCCATCATTTGGCCTTAGTGTTATTGATTCAGACATTAGGAGTTATTGGTACTGGTTGAGTGTTAAGGGTTCAAGGATAACTGTACTTTTACGGCTCTTTCCCATTATTACACTATGCACATTGCATCCTGCATTGTGATGCCATTCATTTTGAATAGAACTTCAATACACCTCCACAAAGTATTTTCAGTGCACCGCACACCCAACAGGTGGAAATGCCCCACGGTGCATGGAAAAAGATGGTGCTAGCCTTTTTTAAAGTGTTATGGAGCCCATTTAAGTGAATATGCTGTCTTAATGCAATGAGCATTGATTCACGACATAATGCATGTGCTTTGGTGTGCATGGAGTAGGTTGATCATTATGGATAGCACAGTTATCCTTTTTGTCTCCCCTTCCTGACCTCGAAAACCCCATCCTCCACCCCAGATGTATACCTAAAGTTATTGAAAACCCAATTCATGAAATTTGACCTAAGCACATATATCTGTAGTGTTTACTTAGCTCTCGCCAAAGCTCTAAGTGCCGCTTGTCTCTGGCGCTCCATTCCTCTGTTATCAGCAGAGTCACTTCTGACAAGTTCTCCGACACATGAAATAACAGTAGCTGGAAATTTGTGTCAGGGAGGGAGCTTAGAGGGAGATAAGCAGACAGCCTATCTATTTAGACTACAGCTCTGCATGCTCTTTTGTTCCTCTGCCTATGTGGAGGGGGTGATGCCTTTCCTCCAATCAGCGCTCAAACTCCCCATACACTGCTTAATGAGGAAGAACGATTTCTAACACGATCTGCACTTTACAAAGAGTTTAGAAAGGGGAAGACAGCAGATTTACAAGTAAAACGTATATATAGGGACATTTGTTTAATCTCTGTGTATTATCTGAGGTTGTTCACTTCACTGGGTATATGTTAGGGTTTACATCCAATTTAAGTCTTTCCACTGCATGTTGTGTTTACTCCACCCTGCTGCTACATTACTAGTGTGTCCTTTAAAATCTGCAGGGACAGGGTTTCTTTAAGGGGACGCCATACCAGTTAACACTATTTGATATTACAAGCCCTTTGCCATAAGTACTGTAAATACTTTACAATTACAGTAACTAAATATACGC
Organism: Lithobates sylvaticus; assembly: GCA_028564925.1. NCBI lineage: Eukaryota > Metazoa > Chordata > Amphibia > Anura > Ranidae > Lithobates > Lithobates sylvaticus. The sequence continues at coordinate 570,908,848 of CM053026.1, read as the reverse complement.
ATGGCTTTGCAATGCCCTGGCTGGGAGATTTTGCAGAATGATCTCAGTGGCTAGCTCTAAAATTGCTTTATTCAAGCTTGTTTTTACAGAGAATTGTCCTGAAAGCCCAGCAATTTCAAACATACACGTTTAGCTAAAGGTTAGGCAATATGTCAGCTCTTTGCTAAATTTTCCTGTATTAAATGCAGTAATTGTTTTGAAGCGTGCGTCTTGTTAATGTCAACGAAACCCCGAGAGACAAAACTGTTATCAGTTCACACACACAGGGAGTTTTAGGCTGCATTCATAAAAGAACACGAGAGTGCAACTGTCGATTAATCCATTTTATTTTAATTGAATATGATAATTTGAACACATCTAGCTTAAGGTATTCAGTCCTTAAGATACATACCTGGCTGAAGGCAACAGCAGCTCTCTCTGAATCCCATACCAGTTCCAAATAGTCATCTGACTTTCGGTAGAGCTATGCCGGTGTTTCCACTGCCCTGGAACTAGTTTGCAGTTGAGATCATAGAATGGCTGATATCACTGAGGATTGTCTCATAGGCAGGTTTCATAAGAACAGATTCCTTTAAAATACACAAATAAATTACAAGAAAAACAGAAATGGAAGGCGCGCACACTTAGTGCATTACCAAATATAATTTAATAATAAAAATGTTTTATATAAAAAGTGGGTACTCACAAAATGCAACTGACAAAGGGCCATAAAAACAATGCATGGACATGCACAGAACACGGGGTACAGCTAACATGTTTCAGGGGCGCACCCCCTTCCTCAGTGCTAGCTGGTGTGTGCGCCTTCCATTTCTGTTTTTCTTGTAGTTACTTTTGGATTACCCCATCTGAGGAAGGCAGCATCCACCCAATTTTGGATACCATATATAGCTTTCACACCACCATTTTATTTGACATCTGTTACTCCACACCTTGGAAGACCTTTTAGCGCTGTACGTAAATAAGTTAACTAAAAGTAAACATATGTTGCTATAAGTCAGGAGTGTTCAAACTTTTTTGAAAGAGGGCCAGAATTGATGAAGTGAACGTGCATGAGGGCCGACCGTTTTGCCTGACATTCTCTGAACCATTCAAATTTGCCTTGTACACATGGTACGATTGTTGGCCAACCGAGCATCTGATTTTTGTCATAAGGGCATGTGCCAGGATTTTGTCTTGCATACTAACGGTACACAATTTAATGCAACAAACACGAATGTAGTGATGTACTATGAGGAATTTCAGCTCTTGCACGCCACCCCTTTGGGCCCCTTCTACTAATTTCGTGTTTGGTGAGCATTGATTCCGAGCATGCGTGTTTGTACTTTCGACTTTTGTGTGACGGATTTGTGTACGAAAACCTGACGTCAAACAGTTGTCCACTGAAAATTTACTAGCCTGTCATCCAACATTTGTTGGCCAAAAGTTGGACAACAATTGTCAAAAGGAGCGTACTAATGGTAAGATTTTAGGACAACAGTTTGTCAACAGACAATCCCCTGCCAACAATCGGACCATGTGTAGAAGGCTTAAGTGTGTTTGTTCGAGCACTAATACACTGCCCAACAAGAATTCTCTTCCCTTTGTGGCTGTGTGTGGTGAAGAGATGAACTTGGGCATCTTATTTGGCTATACCGTATTTATCGACGTATAACACGCACCTTCACTTTAAGAGGGAAGTTTCAGGAAAAAAACTAAAATTTTAAATAAAGAACTGTGAAGCAAAATAAGGGTCAATGCCCATGAATGCAGCCCAATTAGTGCCCATCTGCAGCCCCACCGTTGCCATGAATGCAGACCCACCATTGGCATGAATGCAGCCCCACCATTGCAATGAATGCAGCCCCACTATTGCCATGAATGCAGACCCACCGTTGCCATGAATGCAGCCTTACCATTGCCATGCCATTGCCAGGAATGCAGCACCCCCATTACCAGGAATGCAGACTCACCATTGCCATTAGTGCAGCCTGATTGATGCCCATCTGCAGATGGTCCACAAAAGATATACATGTCCAAACTACCAGGCGGGCCGTTCAAAAGCCAGAACGTTAGCCGCGATTGGCCAGCGGGCCGGGCTTTGAACATGCCTGCTATAAGTATTTGCTAATGCTTATTTATGAAGTGAAGTTTTTTTTAATTTGCATTGTTTTGGCAAGGTTTAGACCAATCATGACTGCTAGTGACTTGAGCTAGTACATTTTGTCTCTGTGAATGAGGCAAAATAAAAATTGTTGTTATACGATTTACTGTGTTTTTTTGTCTTTAAAGAGGCCCTTATTCAGTATACAGTATATATACAGCATGTTATCACATAGCCATTGGCACCCTATTTTTTGATAGCAATAAAGTAATACATACAATATAAAAATACATAGAACATTTGTTAAAGCACCCCCCCCCCCCCAGTCCACCTACACATACGGTGGATATAAAAAGTCTACACACCCCTAATAAAATGTCAGGTGTCTGTGATGTAAAAAAATGACACAAAGATAAATAATTTCAGTACTTTTTCCACCTTTATTGTGACCTGTAAACTGTACAACTCAGTTGAAAAACAAACTGAAATCTTTTAGGCGGGGAAGTAACAATAAAAAAACTAAAATAATGTGGTTGCATAAGTGTGCACACCCTCTTATAACAGGGGATGTAGTTTTGTTCAGAATTAAGCAATCGCATTCAAATTAATTTGTAAATTAAAGGACGATTGGCGCTCCCCTTTTGCTTATTAGAATAAAAAAGTAATTAGATAAAAATACCATGTATTGCCTTAATTAAGGCAAAACTCCTATGTGCCTGCAGACACGTAATAATAATATTAGAAATGACAAGGGATGGTTAAAGGCTAAATGATCCAGTACCCAATGCTAGGTGAGAGGGACGGGATAAAAATCCAGGTCCTCTGCTCCCGTGCAGGTTCAAAACGTGATCCAATAATCCGCCTTAATGACTAGTAATTTAATAAAAATTAGTATAGAAAATCCTGTGTGTTGCCACCTGTACGTGACCGTGCTATAAGTGAAACAAAACAACCTATTAAATATGGCAGTGACCCATATTGACAAATACCACAACAAAAATAAATTGATTTAGAGGTGTCCCATATAAGGGCTTAAATGTATGTGTGTATAGTGAAAATAAAGCAAAAACAAAAATCAAAAAACATAAAACATAAAAAAAACAAAAAGACCCAAAAACCACAAAGTTGATGTGAAAGTCCAGTCCAAAATAAGTTCCTGCAATAGAATAAAATAAACTTCCGCAGTAAAATGACAAAAATTGTAACTGGTGACTGTATATCGAAATAGCTTCCTGTGGTGATTCAAAAAGGTGATTCAAACAAGGTGACTTTTGTGCTTCAGAAGATGGCGGTGACTTTGTGCTATCCCCTCTTGCTCCCTCACTCACCAGATGTAGATACCCCTACAGGGGTGACCAGCTTTGCAGTATATCGGTGTCAGGTGCTCCTCAAGTTCCCCATTGGAAGCTGTCCTAGCCGGTCAATCCTTTCCAATCAATCCACCCAGATCTCCTTGGTACGATGGATTGGGAGATCCAGCAGCAATCCCCAAAGGGGATGTTCCTCACAGAAAAGCAAGAAAAAACGGAGGTCCCATGTGTATTACCAGATGTAAAAGAAGTTGGTGTTTATTAAAAAGTTATTAAAAACAAAATACAGTAAAAAACAGGGTATCATGCAAGATACTCCTGTATCCACCGTAGCATTACAAATTAGTAAGACAACACTTGTAAACGGAGGGGTATAGGGCTGGTTGACGGCTTGCGCTCCAGCTGCGCTCCAAGCCTCTAAAATCCCGCACCGGAAGTGACGTCAACACGCCTTACGCGTTTCGTCGTCAGACGTTTTCAAAGGCGACCATGCAGCCCCACTATCTGACGACGAAACGCGTAAGGCGTGTTGACGTCACTTCCGGTGCGGGATTTTAGAGGCTTGGAGCGCAGCTGGAGCGCAAGCCGTCAACCAGCCTTATACCCCTCCGTTTACAAGTGTTGTCTTACTAATTTGTAATGCTACGGTGGATACAGGAGTATCTTGCATGATACCCTGTTTTTTACTGTATTTTGTTTTTAATAACTTTTTAATAAACACCAACTTCTTTTACATCTGGTAATACACATGGGACCTCCGTTTTTTCTTGCTTTTCTGTGAGGAACATCCCCTTTGGGGATTGCTGCTGGATCTCCCAATCCATCGTACCAAGGAGATCTGGGTGGATTGATTGGAAAGGATTGACCGGCTAGGACAGCTTCCAATGGGGAACTTGAGGAGCACCTGACACCGATATACTGCAAAGCTGGTCACCCCTGTAGGGGTATCTACATCTGGTGAGTGAGGGAGCAAGAGGGGATAGCACAAAGTCACCGCCATCTTCTGAAGCACAAAAGTCACCTTGTTTGAATCACCTTTTTGAATCACCACAGGAAGCTATTTCGATATACAGTCACCAGTTACAATTTTTGTCATTTTACTGCGGAAGTTTATTTTATTTTATTGCAGGAACTTATTTTGGACTGGACTTTCACATCAACTTTGTGGTTTTTGGGTCTTTTTGTTTTTTTTTATGTTTTATGTTTTTTTGATTTTTGTTTTTGCTTTATTTTCACTATACACACATACATTTAAGCCCTTATATGGGACACCTCTAAATCAATTTATTTTTGTTGTGGTATTTGTCAATATGGGTCACTGCCATATTTAATAGGTTGTTTTGTTTCACTTATAGCACGGTCACGTACAGGTGGCAACACACAGGATTTTCTATACTAATTTTTATTAAATTGCTAGTCATTAAGGCGGATTATTGGATCACGTTTTGAACCTGCACGGGAGCAGAGGACCTGGATTTTTATCCCGTCCCTCTCACCTAGCATTGGGTACTGGATCATTTAGCCTTTAACCATCCCTTGTCATTTCTAATATTATTATTACGTGTCTGCAGGCTAGGAGTTTTGATAGGAGTTTTGCCTTAATTAAGGCAATACATGGTATTTTTATCTAATTACTTTTTTATTCTAATAAGCAAAAGGGGAGCGCCAATCGTCCTTTAATTTACAAATTCCATACCAAATTTACCCTCTAGGGGGTTAAAATTTTCTCTGGACGGGCTGCACACCTTATACTGGTTATCCTAAGCGCGGAGCTGTCTTCTAGTTTTTACATTCAAATTAATGTTACATAGGAGTCAGTACACACCTGCCAACATTTAAAGTGCCTCTGATTAACTCCAAATAAAGTTCAGCTGATCTAGTAGATGTTTCTTGACATTTTCTTAGTTACATCCTATAGCAAAAGCCATGGTCCGCAGAGAGCTTCCATCAGAGGGATCTCATTGTTAAAAGGTATCAGTCAGGAGAAGGGTAAAAGAGTATCCAAGACATTAGATATACTGCGGAACACAGTGAAGACAGTCATCATCAAGTGGAGAAAATTTGGCACAACAGTGACATTACCAAGAACTGGACGTCCCTCCAAAACTAATGAAAAGACGAGAAGAAAACTGATCAGGGAGGTTGCCAAGAGGCCTACAGCAACATTAAAGGATCTGCAGGAATATCTGGGTGTGTGGTGACAACAATCTTCCGTATTCTTCATATGTCTGGGCTATGGGGTAGAGTGGCCAGACAGAAGCCTTTTCTTATAAAGAAAAACATCCAAGCTCGGCTACATTTTGCAAAAACACATCTGAAGTCTTCCAAATGCATGTGGGAAAATGTGTTCTGTTCTGATGAAAGCAAGGTTGAACATTTTAGCCATAATTCCAAAAGATATGTACATGCACATCACTAAAAGAACACCATACCCACTGTGAAGCATGGTGGTGACAACATCATGCTTTGGGGCTGTTTTTCTTCAGCTGGAACAGGGGCCTTAGTCAAAGTAGAGGGGATTATTAACAGTTCCAAATACCAGCCAATATTGGCACAAAACATGCAGGCTTCTGCTAGAAAGCTGAACATGCAGAGAAACTTCATCCTTCACCATGACAACAACCCAAAGCCTACATCCAAACCAACAAAGGAATGGCTTCACCAGAAGACGATTCAAGTTTTGGAAAGGACAGCCAGAGCCCAGACCTGAATTCCATCGGAAATCTGTGGGGTAATCGGAAGAGGGCTGTGCACAGGAGATCCCCTCACAATCTGACAGATTTGGAGTGTTTTTGCAAAGAAGAGTGGGCAAATATTGTCAAGTCAGGATGTGCCATGCTGACTCATACCCAAAAAGACTGAGTGCTGTAATAAAATCAAAAGGTGTTCAACAAAGTATTAGTTTAAAGAGAAAGGAAAGCCAATCAAAAAAAAAATGATCACAGTGTCACTGGTTCCCGCAAAGTGTCAAAAGTGTCAGTTAGTATCCGATTGTGTGCCGCAATATCGCAGTCCCGGATCACCAACATTACTAGTATATAAAATAATCAATATACACCCATTGGGATATTTTTTACCAAAAATATGTAGCAGAATACATATTGGCCTAAATTTATGAAGACATTTGTTTTTTTTTTTAAATGTTTTTATTGGATATGCTTTATAGCAGAAAGTAAAAAAATATTGTTTTTTTTTTTTCAAAATTGTCAGTCTTTCTTGTTTATAGCACAAAAATATTAACACAGTGGTGATCTAATACCACCAAATGAAAGCTCTATATGTGGGAAAAAATACATACATTTTATTTTATTACAATGTCGCACAACAATTGTCAGTTGAAATAATGCAGTGCCGTATCGCAAAAAATGGCCTGGTCATGAAGGGGGGTAAATATTCTGAAGGTTTAGTGGTTAATTAATCTTCAGGCCTAAAATATGTGTAGCACCCTGGGGTTTAGTCAGGGAGCTTCTCACAAATTTACTTGTCAGGAGTAGTTGCCTGGTCAGTTGGTAGAGATCAATTGATTTCTCCCTAAGTTTGGCTTTGTTGTGCTTTTCTCTTCTAACACTAGGTGGCCGGGCACTTGGTGGTACTAGAAATGAGAAGGACAACTCAAGGTCAGGTTATGGGTATGTGGGGTATCTCAGCCAATGGTCAAGAGTTTTCTTGAATCCCTTGGCCAACTGGGAGAGCCTATATATTTGGGTGGAGTCAGGTGATCTGTGTTCTGTGCCACCAGGACGGCTGTCTGGGTGGACATGTGTCATACGCCCCAGGCTGCTAGGTCGGAAATTGGTCCTATCCCGGGGGGCATCTGACCCCACCCCTTGTCCTATATAAGTCGCCGCGCAACGCGTCCCGGTCATTGCAAGCGAAGAGAGTGTCATGTCAACATCGGAAGAAGAAGAAGGAAGAAGAAGAAGCAGAAGGTGGCAGCGTCAGCTGCAAGAAGATAGCGGAGGCCCGGCAGAAGAAACGAAGAGCAGGACAAGACCCCCGAAGTCAGAAGAAGACCCCCGGACGGCAGCAGAGACGAAGGAGAAAGCCAGGCTCCTCCGCTAGTAAAAGAGCGGTAAAGGAGCAGAAGATAGCGAAGGAGCCTGGCGAGAAGACCCCGAAGTCAGAAGAAGACCCCCACGAGCTGTCTAATAAAGTAATTTAAAAACCTGTGTTGTGTTTTTTTAACACTTTTTCCCTCATGTGAATGAGTATGGGGTACCATGTACCCCATACTCATTCACATAGGGTGGGGGGCTGGGATCTGGGGGCCCCCTTATTAAAGGGGGCTCCAATATTCCGATAAGCCCCCCACCCGCAGACCCCAACAACAAACCGCCAGGGTTGTTGGGAAGAGGCCCTTGTCCTCATTAACATGGGGACAAGGTGATTTGGGGTGGGGGTGCCGCAGGGCCCCCCCTTCCCCAAAGCACCCCCCATGTTGAGGGCACGCAGCCTGGTACGGCTCAGGAGGGGGGCGCTCCCTCATCCCCACCCCCTTTCCTGACCGGCCAGTCTGCGTGCTCGGATAAGGGTCTGGTATGGACTTTGGGGGGACCCCCCACGCTGTTTTTTCAGCGTAGGGCTTCCCCTTTAAATCCATACCAGGTGACGGGGCTAGCAAGGTGTCAATCTCGCCGATCGAGTCGGTGACATTGACTTCCTTTGCTAGTCCCGTCTACCTGGAGTCACGTTCAAAATGAACGGACAATACTCCGTGTGTGGGCAACTCTGTTCATTTCAAAAGTCTCGCGGACTAGCACACAGATGGGCGGATTGTCCGTCAGACTGCCGAGTCCGAGCGGATAATTTTGAGTCAAGACTTCTTTCTAAGTCAGCCTGACCTTTGGGAAGAAAAAGTCAGCTGGAGCCCACACACGGGCGGATTGTCCGGCGGACTCTGGTGTACGCGGCATTAGACTCACCTGGTACTCTCAGGGAAATAAGACAGGGAAAAAAAGGGAGGGACAAGAAACTGCGCTATAGGTCAAAAGTTGGAAGCGGATAAATCGTGAACTCCTAAACTGGTTATTTATAAACCATAGGTGGCTGCAGCAACTATACCATATATAAACGGTGAACACAATAGGGGAAGAAAGAAAAAGCTGCGCATACCAAAAGAAACTACAAATAAACAAATGAAGTGAGTAGACATCTAACTAAAGAAGTCAAATTATAGTGAATATCATATACTGCATAACCCTATAGGATAGGTATGTACAATATATCAAATAAAATGAATATAATTATAAATATAAACAATATATAAAATGAATCAACACCCAGTGATACAAAACGTATTGTGTGACATATGTACTAATGAATTCATAATTGGGCCAATCAGGCCAAAAAATTCTTTGTTCGGATAGCAAAGAGGTAAATTAAGTGGTTATGTGGACAAAAACAAAACCAAACAACAAAAGTTCCAATATTCGTGCTCCCGTACAGGATTCAGAATGTCCACTTCTTGTATAAAACACTTCAAAAATGTGAGTGGCACCACCACCAAATAGTGAAAGATGGCCGCTTACCGCAAATCAATGACCCCCGTTACAGATTTTTTATTGCCAATAATTTTGCTCGGATAAGGGTCATAAAAGATAAGGGTAATACATTTATTTATTAGCAAATAAATTTAATTTAAAAAGAAATACTACACTATCGAGACTCCTTTCTCCCTACCCCACCCTGTGAGGCATATTTAACAGCACCAGATGACATGGGAAGCTAAGGTTAACGCCGCTCTCCCTCTTTACGAGTTGACATATATTAACCGAGGATGTTCTTGGAAGTATGATATTGTATGGTTGCTTTGGACGTCAATCTGAATGTTGATAAGGAAGGTCGCAGACCTTCATCCTCTCTGCCTTCCTCCTCTCCATTGACTCCTGCTGAGTCACCCTGATCCGTGATCCGAGCCCAGTCCCTGTCATATGGAATATCTTTTTTCCAAAACTAACCTGACAGGGGACAAGTTCCATAGACACTGGTCCCCTTGGTTAGCTCACCCCAGAAGTATAACCTGTATCACTCATAAGAACTAACCCCCATAACACTCTAGACCAGACAGAACCAGAAGTGAACACCTCCTTCTTGTCTCTCTATACAAATATGCACCCCAAGGTTTACTAATGATTCATGAGTATACCCGTGAATGTTTAATCAACTTTCCTGCACCTGTTCCATTGACACTAACACTTCTCTCTGTACCCTACCTCTTTAATACGACCTCAACACTTCCCCCATTAGGGGTTAGCAGATGAGACCTTAGATACTCCCTAAGTTCAATGAGTTAGATATTTCAACTGTTTACTATATATAATCCTGCTTTATCAATTATAAGTGACATATGAGTATGGGGATGATGATGCTGTCCTCCCCCATAACACAGTCTGTTCCCAATGGGGTGTCTGGAGGAACCGGAATAGTGTCAAATGTCCTGTACTTAGCATGTGGTTCTTGTGAATGTGTCCAAGTACACTTGTTTCTTCCCTCCTGTACTCACAAGTTTGATTGTACTCACAAGTTTGATTGTATTAGAAATGTTTCAATGTTGGCGGAGTTGCAAAAGTCTCACCACCTTAGGAAATGTGTAAGTAAGTTGTTACCATCAAAACATGGCAAAGAACTGGGGGTTTGAGGCCCCATTGTTACTTGTTTTGTGTCCATTCATTGAACTAAAGTTAATAATGCTACTGGCAATTGTTAGGGAGGTGCTAAAGCTGTCTCTCTTAGAATGTGCATATGTGGAGTCAAAGGATGCTCTGCTAAAGTTACTCCAGTCTTTTTTTTTTCTTTGTGTCAAGTTGTTGCAAATGGGGAATACCTCTCAGTGCTAAATACCTGGGGCTACAGTAGTAAAATGTATCTGGACGGTCGTAATCCTCCATAGGCCGGACAAGAAAGATGCCAAATATTATATAGTCACTTTAAATGTAGAAGACATAACACTACCAGATCCCAGATATTATTGGTGAAATCTCATCAAACCGATACCATTACCTTGTGCATTACAAATATGGGTTGTGTGATGTCAAGGATACTATGCTTTCACACCCATACCTTTCAAACTCATTTAAAGTGGTTAATGGGGAATATCCCAAAAAGCTGTATTGCCAGGACTATGCTGGACTGAATGCTGCTGGCAGTTACAGGAAATGACCATCTGAGCCACGTTGGCTAAAATGAAAGTTGTTAGGGTGTCCCACCCTGAAGAGCGACTTGTGAACTTCAGCAGATTGTCGGTTGCAAAGGACAAAAAAAGTATCCTGGTCTTTGGCTGCCATGTGGGCAGCCTGAAGATATTTCTGCAAGGGAACCTGTGTCCCGAAGTGTGGTCCCTTGCAACTTGGCCTGACTGCATGTTGCTTGAGATACAGTCATGCCCTTTGTACCCGCTGTTGCATTGATAGAAAGAAGGGAACTGCTGGGAATGTAGTCCATTGGGGTAAAGTCAATGGGCTGTAACATGTCATGGACATTGAGTGTGTAGATAGTTAGAATAGCCTGTGGTAAAGAAATGATTGCCTATTTTCTTCAAATAGAATAGGCTGTGATAAAGAAATGATTGTCAATTTTCTTCAAATAATGGACTTATGTTCATATATCAGGACTGCTACTGATTTTACCACTACTGAAGTTCTATAATCATTAAGAAAGGGGTGCCATTCTCAGTGAGAATGGGGCCTGCTTTCATTTTGTAAATAATGTATGCATGCATACGAAGTTTTACATTTTCCTGCTGTCCTCGGCTGAGGATCGAGCTGAATCACTGTGTACATATTGCACATGTTCTTATAGGATACGATACATTTGCATTGTTTTGATTTCTCTCTTTCAGATGTTGCTGTGTCGGAGCATCTTCATTGGCCAAGGAGAGACAGGAATCTAGCCGGGTCACAACACTAACCCTTTGTATGTTCGTTGTCTCTGTATATATTAGATAGATAGTTAGGAAGCAATACTATTGCTTTACTTGCCTTTAAAGTACAGTATATATAACCATTTTTGATATTTGGATGTCATACGTGACTAACTATTTTCATGTTTTGATACTAACGTTTATTCATGTGGTACGCCAACATATGTTATTCCACTGTTATACTGTTACCCTTTCCCTGTTCCCCTACCTATCCCAGTTTTTGCTAGGACATTTGCTCTCAATTATTTTTCTGCAAACTCCGAGACGTTGTTTCTTGGCCAGGGGGAGGATATAGCGCCCTGGGGTTTAGTCAGGGAGCTCCTCACAAATTTACTTGCCAGGAGTAGTTGCCCTGGTGAATTGTTAGAGATCCATTGATTTCTCCCTAAGTTTGGCTTTGTTGTGCCTTTCTCTTCTACCACTAGGTAGTCGTGCACTTGGTGGTACTAGATATAAGAAGGACAACTCAAGGTCAGGTTATGGATATGTGGGGTATCTCAGCCAATGGGCAAGGGTTTTCTTAAATCCCTTGGCCTGCTGGGAGAGCCTATATATTTGGGTGGAGTCATGTGATCTGTGTCCTGTGCCACTTGGACGGCTGTCTGGGTGGACGTGTGTTGTATTCCCCGGGCTGCTAGGCCTGAGATTTGGCCTATTCCGGGAGCATCAGGCTGTGTAATGGCCTATCCAGAAGTAAGAGGGCAGCGCCAGGTTGGGACTGCGGCTTGCAGTCCAATTAGAAGTGACAGAGAACCTGTCGCGTTCGGAGGTAGAAGGAAAGCTGTTGCCACTAAGGAACCAACCGCCTTTACCAGAGACCACAGTGAGTAACTGAAGCAAGTACCGGAGCAGCATTCTCACCGAACGGGCACGGTGGATAATCAGGAAACTTCAGGCAGTGATCAAGTCAGGGACCCAACCAGCGGAGGTGATGCTCGCAGAGCAGCCTTGTGAGTCAAGTCATGGACTGAGTCGGTTATCAGGGGTGAAGCTTGAGAAGTATCCGTAGTGCCAAGCTAGGGACCCGGCAGGGAAGCATAAGTGACGCTTGAGGTAGATACCACCGCAAAGCTTTGAGGAGCTTAAAGGATTCAGTCAGTGAATCAGAGGATCCAGTGAGAGACCAGAAGCTCAAGGGGCGGAAGAACTACAAGTAGAAGTTGTAATGAAGCAAAGAAGACTGTTGTCAAAAACGATTTGTGTTAGGAACTGTTAAAGGCTGTTGCCATAGGAGACAGGAATTCTGCACGTGCAGATGTGGCACCTTGCTGGGGGCCTTTCCCTGTACAGCTATCCTCCTATTGAAGTCTCAGAGTCTGGCAATTGAATATGTGCAAAATATGGTGAAAAAACAATGTGACAGCAATAGGGTTAAATTAATCTTTTGTTAATCTTGTGGAAACAAACATATATCCTTCTTGAAATAGATATACTTCATTTTTCAAGATCATCATCTATAAGCCAATTCCTATTCCACACTGCCTCACTCTATACTATGCAAGTTGCCTCAGACTTTATTTAACCCCTTTGAGAAATGCCTAATATTATTCAGCATATACAAACCATGCCCATTATCTTCTAGAGGAAGGCCGCACACAGCCCAACTTCATTCAGAAAACACCCTTGGTGAAGTTATTGCATTACCAATCCATATGGAAGTTTTCTTCTCTGAAATGAAGATTCTGTGTGCTTTGTGAGAGGACATCTCTGACCCAGATATGATTGACCATTCTACTTGCTGCCTCTGCTTTAGTAAAGGCCAAAGGAAAGCTGTTTTGTATCCATGTGGTATGCTCTTAGATGATTGCATCATTGACTTCCTGGTGAAGGAAGTTGAAAGTGAAAGAGGTTAAAAGCCATTGTTGAAGTAAGTCAAATTCTGTTGTCCTAAAGCAAATGATTGGCTCCAGTTTGAGGTACTTACAACAAAAAATGTGGTCCTTTTTGTGTGTGTGAAAAGAATTTGTACTTTGACATAGAATAAGTCCATTATATATTTTGGCATATGTGTTGCTTCCTGGTTTGCTTTCTACATTTCTTTTGCTTTAAAATCTTCATATTACATAAAATGAGCTTGAGTTGAAAAAAAAAAAAAAAAAACAGCTCAATTTGCTTTTGACCACTCTGTTAAGAGGTTTCACAAATCTTACAGTTGGGTGTTTGAATGATGGGTGTTTTTTTTTTTTTTGTTTGTTTTAATGCATTTTCTTAGGAGTTATTTATCAGATAACTTACTTTTTTTTCTGTCCTCAAAACAGATAGGATGACTAAAATGTCATCACTTGGCAATATTTACATTATGTCTATGTGTTCTCCAACTCCAGTAATGCTCATATATGAGGAAAAAGAATAGCTTCCATGAGTTTAAATGTTGGGGAATTACAGATAGTTTTAGCCACATAAAATAAAGGGTTATTTTTTTTCCAGAGATACAGTATGTACCTGTGTAAGGTAAACCGGATAACAAGCATCAGAAAACCAGTGCGGGCTCACATTTGTGCACATGCGCATTGCTCACATGCTCATACTTCTAGGTGAAGAAGCAATGTTGGATGTACTATTCCAGTTTGTCATGCACGTGTACATACCAAATAACATGCGCACGTGGCGCCCAGTGGCCTATTTAAACTGGTCTGTTACCATGAGCACTTGCTGAATGGTCTTCAGCTTGTACCTATATTCCTGAGACCTGATCCATTGAACCTGCTTACCTGTGTATGACCCAGCTTTCCCCTGGACTTCGCCTTTGCTCTTGCATTAACCTTGTTAATCTGATCACTCTGACCAAGGCCTATTTACTGGACTTGTTTCTGCTTGCTGATTTTGTACTGCGCTGCCCAACTTTTACAGATTTTGGCCTGCTTCCTGGTTTTGCACTTCCTGTTGACTCGGTTCCTTGTTGCCCTCTGCCACTAGTAGCTGCCTGCATACCGGCTCTGCTACCATCTCCTGCTCTGGTACCAAGCTGCTTCGGTATCCTGCCTTGAAGACTAGGACCCCTGGTTTCATCCACCTAAAGAGCAGAATTAGTCAGCCAGCTACTCTGGCACTCGTGCCACTCCGTGCCCTTACACCCTCCACCTTGATAATTGTGGGCAGGGGGTGCAAGAGAGGCCTCCATAACATTCCAGTCGTCACCAAGTATGTGATAACTTGGTTAAAATCTTTTTTCTTTAAGATCTGGAGTATGCTACAGATGTAAAACACCTTCAAGGATTAAAATGTATAATATATTGTGGGAGATTGCTGGCAATATTGCCTTTAAAGAAGAATTTCAGATATGATATTTGGACCAATGTAACTATGCATAAACCATACCTGTACAATAGCTCTAGAAGCTGGAAATCGCTGTAGTAAACACTGCTACGCCAGTAATCTCCACTAGCTTCTGGCTCCCATGTCGAGCAGCTGCCCTGCTGCATTGTAAACACAGGAGTTTAGCTCATCAGTCCAGGCACCATTCAGAGATCACTTTGCATTTTTTTCTATGACTGCAAAGCATTCTCTGTTTGGACATGGTGGAGAGCTTGACATCACTGCCCGCCCACCTCTCCACCTCTTTCAATCAGAGAATGCTTTGCATTAATTCAGAAATTTCCACCCATTGCCCAGCGGCCAAACTACTGTGTTCATAATTCAGCAGAGCAACCGCTCGCCATGGGAACCAGAAACTTTTAGAGATCACTGGAGTAGAGGTGTCTACTACAGTGATTTCCTGCTTCTAGCGGGATCCCACAGCTGGACCAATGTAACAATATAACCAAAGTCATACTTTGAATTCACACCTTGAATTCTATTTTAAAAAAGTTGACACTTGATGGATTCAATATGAACTCATGTAATATTTCTGTGATTCACTTCCTGTTTGCTATAAGCCAGGTTGCCTCAGTTGGAATGAAACATATCAAGATTTATAATTAGAGGAACAATGGCTTGGCTCAGGCCCACCTGCTGTGATATATGTGCTTACAGACTCTAAGAGAATAAGATCGAGCTAGACGGCTCAAGGCTAATAGAGACGCTGCCCCTAGTGGACAATAAAGCATGCTTCCTGAAGAATGTACAGACATGTAAAGGATTACCTCTTGGCGATGTCTATTGGATGCAAAGCAAATGGGACTGGTAATGGGGGGAGTTTGAAAGAGTGAGTTTGTTAAAGGGATTGTAGCAGAGAGCTCTGTCTCTGTGTCTGTCTCTCTGTTTGCTGGAAAGCCCTTCCATGAGGGTGTTCCATGCTAAGCTGTTATTCGGCCATCTTGAGGCCTACTTTGGATGATGGCTCAGGCCTAACCATGTGGACACCTCTCTTATTCCATCTCAGCTACTAGGATGTGCTAAGTATACGATTGTATTGTATTATGATTGTATGCTATGTAATCTTGTAACTTCTAATAATAAGCTTATATAAGCTTTCTTATTTCCTTGGGAAATAAATGAGATTTGATCTTAAACAGTGTGTTTGGTTGCATAGTTAATTGCATAGTTAAAAAAAAAATGATAGGGACCAGACAAAGTATACATATATGATATAATATTAGTTATTAATATTGTATCGCATTCTACAACACTCTTCTGACAAATGTTTATATCTGCACGACCAGAGCGCCGCGCTGTACACGTACCACCAGAAAGCCATGCTGTACCCGCACCATCAGAGAGCCACGCTGTACCCGCACCACCAGAGAGAGCCATGATGCACCACCACCAGAGAGCCACGCCGTACCCACACCACCAGAGAGAGTCACGCTGTACCCGCACCACCAGAGAGAGCGAGCCCTGCTGTACTGCACTACCAGAGAGAGAGAGCCACAATGCACTGCACCACCAGATAGAGCCACACTGTTACCGCAACCACCAGAGAGAGAGAGCCACGCTGTACCGCACCACCAGAGAGAGCCACGCTGTACCCGCACCACCAGAGAGCCACACTGTACTGCACCACCAAAAAGAGATCGCCATGCTGTCCAGGACCACCAGAGAGAGCAGGTCAGTGTCACTGGGCAGTGTGGGCACAATAGGAGACAGACAGTACTAGCATTGTATGACCACAAAAGGACTGGGACACTGTAATATAAAGGGGACTGCACTGTAAAGGGGCACTGTAATCATTACAGTGCTCCTGTACAGTGCAGTCCCCTTTAAATCATAGTGTCCATACACATTACAGTGTGGAGGACTGACACCAGCTACCCCCGCAAATGTCTACCAACATCTCTCCCCATGGTCCCTGGAAAAGTTGGCTGCTCGGTCTAAAATGCAAGGGGCCTATTTTTGGTCCCAGTCCGGGTGTTTATCACATTATCTATGTCACTTGTCTTATTCATCTGTGAGTCCTCTTTTTTAACACTCAAAAGGCCCAATAAAATGCACCACACAAATTTAGGTGAGTAGAGCACAATTTTTTTTGATACTTTGTTGATATTTAGTCACGGGAAACCAATAGGCATATAAAACTGATGAAGAAACAACATCTGTCTATGATATTTATCATATTATCTATGTCATTTGTCTATTTTATTGATGATTCTAATTTCTTTTTTATTGGAGAATTATTTATTCAAAATAATGACACGTCTTTTTAAAATGTGACTGTGTTTAATCTAACTTTGTGTTAGTCGGCTGGAAACAAATAGATTTCAATCCTGGAGTGGAGATATTTGGTTTTTCAAGGATACCATCTGCTTCAACGTATTGAATGCTTACACTTATATAAGAAGTTACCAATCATGTAACACAAGTTAATTAATAACCAAAGAAGGCTTTTTTTTTTTCTGCTACTTGAAAGCTGTAAAAAAATAAATGGTTTAATTCAGACTGTTGCTAGAGCAGTAATGTAACATCTAAAGCCCCATACACACGGTCGGACTTTTTCATCAATTTGGTCCGATCGGACAAGGTTGTTGAAAAATCAGACCGTGTGTATGCACCATCGGACAGTGTTCGTCGGTTTGTCCGTCGGACAAAGTCTTATCTCCTGCTGGAAAGATTTCCCGTCAACCCGGTCCGATCACACCAAATCCGAGCGTGTGTACGCTTGTCCGACCGGACAAAGTGCTACGCATGCTCAGATCACATTACAAGACCAAAGCTATTGGCTACTAGCCTCTACGTAGTCCCGTCGTAGGCAACAAACGTCACCACGTTCAGAATGATCGGATTTTCCGACAACTTTGTCCGATCGTGTGTACGCAAAACCAACATCAGACAAAGTATGACGGACATGGTCCGACGGACCTGGTCCACGGATTGTCCGCGCGTGTGTATGGGGCTTTAGGGCTTTTGTGCTTCTCTGAATCTTTCTCAGTCAAGTGACTGTATTAAAATGTTGATTATTTTCAGCTATTTTGGCCTGTCCAAAGATGACCTTTGTTTATCAAGTCTAATTTCTCTTTATAAAAACAATCCAAACACCCAAACCTAGGAGATGAACAAAAATGGCAAGCACCTCAATTTATAACTAGCTTTTAGAGCAAGTGCACATGGAAGGGCTTTGTACACAGCAAACAAAACTAAATGTACTTACTAACTAGCCAGCAAAAAAAATGAATTACAAAACCTATGAGGCCTGCCTCATCATAAAGCGAAGTTCCACCCGCACTTAAAAAATTAAAAGTCAGCAGCTACATATACTACAAAATACTAATTTTAATATCAGGACACTTACCTGTCCTGGAGTCCAGCGATGTCGGCAACGCAGCCAATGTTTCCAGTGGCTGTCGGGTGCTGCCGCCGCCTATGCTGGTAAGGTAACCTGGCTGTGAAGCCGCAAGGGTACCTACTGCGCATGTGGGAAGCGCGCTGAGCTCTCTTACTGGCCCAACAGCATGGGGAAGGCAGAGGGCGCCATCAGTAGAGGCGCACGGCGAGGCGCAACGCACATTTCCATATTTACGAAATGGTGCACCAGTAACAGAGCGCAAATCCCCCATTTACTATAGCGGTCTCGGCACAAGGTAGAATGCAATCTGTACGCCACTATGGACATGACGCACGGCATCTCCAAATCTATATTGACAGATGATGGAGGTGCCAATATTATAGGGTAATGTGAGGAAGTTTAGTAGCAACTGCCCAATTAACAAAAATGCCCAAAATAGAATAAGCAAGTAACTTTTTCAGGCAAAGCCTGCTGTGCCCACAAGTACGTTTAGAACTGCGTGAGATCAATGTAAGCAGTGCGCATGCGAAAACGGCCTTGCGCTCGTTCACATGCATTTGTTCAATGCGCAGCCAAAATCTTAGTAAATGTTAAGCAACGTACATGCAATTGCATGGGTTGAACGGGCGCACCACTAAACTTTTTTACGCTGGTTCACCTTTATGTATTTTGTTAAGGAGATGCACACAGGTCATGTTGGCATGTTAAGTTGCCAACATGTGACATGCACCTTGTTAATATTATGTAAACTGACAGTCGCTCCTCTAGCTCCTCCTAAAAGGGCATTTAACCTTCCCCCTCTAATGCATATGATTTCCTTGGGCTAGTTTTTGCTTTTAAAAGAGAACTCCACACTCAATTCTAAAATGCTCTTGTCTCCCCCCTCTAACCCCCTTGGATTTCCATGGGCTAACTTTTGCTTTTAAAGGGGAAATCCACACTACACTCTATTCTCCAAAGGCCTGTGTGTGTGTCAAGAGAGAACATGTGGGTGCTTTTATAGAGTTTGTAACACATATATGTTCATTTTTTTGAAATATTTTTGATGTTGTCAATCTGTGTCATTTGTAGGTTGGTAGTTTCACTTTGATTTAAATGTCTGTGCTGCATTATTTTGCAAAATATTCCTCAAGCTAGTGTGACTACTAAATGTTCAAATCCTTAAGAGACTGTCCGTTTGTGGGCGCAGTCCTTTTAACGCCTGTTAATTTCCCCTGCAAAAGGTCACACCTGAAAACCGTATTCTGTTAGTGTCTCAAATGAACATACATGTGTTTTTTTGCTTTCCTTGCACTTTTCCAAGTCCTGTTTTGTTGACCAATAAAATTTGTAGCCAATTTTTATGTTTATGTGTTTTGTTAATAATTTGTTTTGCAGATGCATGCTCAATCCAAGTAATGCATTTTACACCCCCACCCCCCCCCCCCAAACAATTTTCGTGCAACAGTTTTTCCAGCTACAGCTTAACTAGGCTGATTGGCATGGCAAAATAAAAAAAAGGTGTGCTGCCCTTTCATGGATAGGCGCCAGGAAAGGAAAATTACAGAAAGGTAAGTATTCTATTTTCCATTTTAGTGCAGTGGTTCTCAGCCTCAGTCCTCAAGTACCCCCGACAGGACATGTTTTTGGAATTTATCTTAGCTAAATAGCTATCCAAAATACCAAGTCATTGACTCTGATTTAAAGCACCTGTGCAAGATGAAGGGAAACCTGTAAACATGGCCTGTTGGGGGTAATTGAGGACAGGGTTGAGAACCACTGATTTAGCTAAAATCTAAATCTAAAATCTAACTCAAGACAATCCTATTCTAATTGTGAGCATTTGAGGGAAACCACGTGAGTGATAGAACCCCTGCTTGTCTTTTTTAGGT
>CM053026.1:570849566-570888543 GCA_028564925.1 Lithobates sylvaticus | reverse complement strand
TTCTCTTTTGCATTGTTGTCTCTTTGTTACTTTGTAATTGCTATGTTTTTTCTTTGTAGATATTTTTGTTTGCACCATTTGACCCTTTTCATTATTAAACTATATTTTGAAAAGTGTTAAACCTGTCTCTAAATGTGCTAAGGCAAACTAAAAGAATCCTTGTGCCACTGTAGTATAATCCTCTGAACATACCTGTCTGCAGTGACACTGTGTGTACAGAAGTTTGTTCTAAAATCATAGTTCTCATTGCTGTTGTCGTGAAGGGTTTATAGCCCCAAAAGCGATCTGGTGGCAGTTAAAAAGGGTTATTTGCTTAGTTAACCCAGTGACAATCACTTTCAATCTGTTGGCACTTAGATGATTGGTCCCGCAAGCTGGAATATCTGTTTGCAGGGTGCAGCTGATAGGGTCATTGTTGCATAAGTGACAGCATGGTGTGAGGTAGACCAGTCTTTTGTCATGAGTTTATGAAAAGGGCAGTGGTCGGATACCACGTTTCATCACAATTATTGTTTTACCTACTAAAGTATTTCTAATTCTGGCCAGTCACCCATATGATATAGGTCTCTTTTAGTAAAGTGACTTCTATTTTCAGACTTACTCTCTCCAGGGTTAGCTTTACTTATTGAGTTGGAACAGGAAATAGATAGATGAACCAGGTTATTGCATTTATTTTTAATGTATGTGTGTTTTGATGTTTTTTAAGTAACTATATCTTTTTAAAATGAGTAATGATTCTCAGACCTTTCAGTACCACCCATTGGTTGGATACATTACAAAAAAGTGACAGCCTTAGAGTAGGGAAATATGACTGTTGGGCTGGGGTATGTAGTCCAGTGGCCATGGGTAATATCACATGCAAACAAAATTGTATTATTACCCTACAGATACCCCAAATTGCCATTCCAGAATGCCAAAATATAGACTGATATTCCCAGGGCTGAAGGCCCATGAGCATATAGGATCTCCACCATGTTAATGCAAGCTCTTATGCCATACAGTATCACGTAGGTACCATTTGGATGCTATAAGAGGGGCCTATGCCATTGCTAAATTACACATGCAGTAGTAAACACCAGAGTTACAATGAAAAACGATCATTAACAACTGACAAAATAGGAATAAGGCTATTGGTAATTATTATAGGAACTATACTACATCAATATGGAAAATGACTATAGCTTGGAAGCCAAGCCGTAAAGACCTTTGAATTGTTTTGATATTTTTTTATTTATAAAGTGGTTTGGAAAGGGGACAGATCTTGTTAATTTAAAGGCTAAGTTCACTTTCAGGAGCATATTACATGTTATACCCATAATTAGGATGTAACATAATCCTAGTGATCCGACTCCCGCCACCAGCACTCCCTGATTTGTGACAGCAGGTGGGGGATCTTCTCCGCTGGTCAGTGCTTTTATAGTCAATTGTTTCTTCCTGCCATTGAGGAACTGCCTGCTCGTATCAGAGGTACTGTTTCTGCAGGATCCACACATTGCACTTGCGATCTGCAGATGTAAAAAAAATTAAAATGCATTTTTTTTTACCAGCAAAAATATTTGCATTAATTATTTGTTTTTTACAAAAGGTGAACTTATCCTCTGAATTAGAATTTCTAAACTCATTTTTATTTTTTAATGATTTATATGCTTTGATTAACATGCAAAGGTCTCAGGGCTGATAAAGGTGTACCTACTAGTATTCTTATAGGCTCCAAGCTTTGGAGATATCATATATTATACAGATTACCGTGTGCTAGATTGGGTGTTCAGATTTCTTCATAGAATACAAGAAATCAGTTCATATTCTCCAATTCCATATTTAAACTTCCTTAATTTATGCTTGTACATCTCTGCCATAGTGATCACACATTTTGGATTAAAGATCCCACTTTGTGCTTTAGGATTAAAAGAATAAGCATCTCATCTAATTTCCCCATAATAATATTGCTGGATCCAGATGGTGTACAAAGTGTTGAACAGAATTTGTGACATTACAATTTCTGTTCTCTAAACTGATGATTCAGATGTTTCCAAGACCAAATCAGCAGGTGACATTTTCAGCTATTAACTTTGTCCATTCCTAAAATGATCATTAATTGATCTTAACTCTTGGGTTATTTAGTTAGCTGGTGTGAAACAATCAAGTCTTATCAAGTTCCATTTTAAAGGACTACTAAGTACAACTTGACAATTAAATATTTACTTAACCTAAGGTTCACTTTCGTGAAGCCCTGCACACTAAAGTAGGACATAGACTTTAGAGAATGAGTGAATGTGTAAGCACAAATAAACATTATTATTATGCACAGCTAAAACTATACAATTAAATGATTGATACATATGAGAGTTCCTGTTAAGGCCATGAGAAGAAAGACAAGAAAACATATCACACATTTTCCACACCACTTCTATTTCTGTCATAGGGAACTGCCTGCATCTTTCCTACAAGTGTCACCTCACGCATTACATAGTTGGTTACTAGAGGTGGCCATAAGTGTCCAGGTACGTGCATAGCCCGTGGGTTACTAGTACAGGTAGGGTTTGAAAAAGACGATGAGCACTAGTGTCACTAGAAAATACAACAAGAACTGTATCACATAATTGTGGCAAGATATGGCTTTGCATGACCAGCTTTAAAGGAAACCTATGGTCAGGCTATGGACATTCAAATAGTTAAATATTCTCAACAAATAGTAAATTAGTTTTGAAACAAGTACTATTTTCATTGTAATGCTGATCTTTAATCTGGCCCTGTTCTCCACCAAACTGTGCCCAATTGTGCTCCTTTTTCTGCTAACTAAATTATTCAGCCCACTTCTTGTAAGTCTAGGCTGTCATGAACACATTGCCAAGGTCAATTGGCACTCATAACACGTCATTATGTCTGGGTTGTTTGGTGTAGGACCAAACACTGTCACTGCTGGACCTTTGATGTGTCAATACCAGCCATGGAGACCCTTGTAAAAAGTATGTATACTATTTAAAGTTCAAGGGGCCTCAAAAAGGGGGAGAATGGGGTCTTTTCATCCTACATTTCTATTTTTATACTCATTTATTCTTTGTTAAGAATATGTAAATACTTGGATGTTCATAACCTGGCCACAGGTTCACCAAAAGGTTTACTTTAAGATAGTCTTCTAAGCCTATGCAAAGGAAGCTGAGCAGTTGTTGCAATATCTAAGATGTACCTTCCCCTTTCAAATGAACAGGTAGCCGTTTATTCTCACAGATGAAAGGAATGTCATCATTCTAGTAGTGAAATATTTCATGGTATAAATTGATAAATATTTTTGTGTGTTTCTAGATTTATATCATGGATAAAACAATTTGGAAAAATTGAATGAACAAAATTGTACTGCTATAGTTTTCAGTAACCTGCAACAAATACCCTTTACTTGGCTATATAAGAGCAGAAGAATTGCTATAATACTGTAAAACAATAAAATAGCTAAAAATCATATATAAGAGGTTGCATGTGAACCATTAAATTGGAACATAAAATCTTTAATTTCTAGTATATTTCTCTAAGTTAATGTAATATTCCTACATATTATTTCACCTTTGTCTGTAAAAAGTTATGACTATCCATAAAAATGTAAATTCTCAAGTCCAATAAAACAATAGATTTCACAAATAGTAGTCACAAAATTCAGCTAAATCTGTAGGAGGCAATAAAGATAGCCAATTAAAAGCAGGTATACAAAGACATACTCAATGCGACAAACAGATGTAGCTGGTAATTAACCCCTTGATTACTAAAATCTTACCACATGGAAAGTGCATACCACATGAATGAAGTAAATGCTTGTTCTTCCAGCCACTCTGATTCATTGTTAAAGTTATTTTTTGTTTTTTTATTTATTTTTCTAAGGGAAGAAAAAAAGACCAGCTTAGTATACCAGGAATTAGACATGTGCACACTGAAATATTTCGTTTTAGAATTTCGTTTTCGTCCGAAAAATAAATTTATTTAGTTACTCCCGAAATTCGTTTTTATTTATTTCGTTTTTCGTTAAAAATTGCATTCGTCCGAAAATCCAAATGAATTAAGGTCGGATCTGTCATTGAAGGCTTATGGTGTCTGTCGAAAGTTCAAAGAAGATTAGACGGAGCAGCTAAACTGTATGACTCTGTATAGTTTAGCTGCAATTCCACCCAATTCCAGCAGCAATCTTTCCTCTCTACGTCGAATCTTTCCTCTCTACGTCGAATCTTTCCTTTCTACGTCGAATCTTTCCTTTCTACGTCAAATCTTTTCTCTCTATGTAGAATAATCTTGGACTAATAGAGTTAAGGTTAGGCACATTCGACCACAGGTTCAATGGACACAGATTGTTATTGTCAGCGTCAAATCTCCTATCTATATCGAACTGTTGTCACAACGAAAATAAAGCATTTGTTTATGTCGGATCTTTCGTTTTTCGGATTCTGCACTTTCGTTATCGTTTGTTAAAACGATAACGAAAATACCTGAAATTCGGACGAAAATGCATTCGGACGAAAACAAATGCACATGTCTACCAGGAATATGTTCTGCCATTTCCATAGCAGAACAACCATACCCCTGCCAACATTGGGCATTTCCATCAACCAAAATATTTAGCTAACTTCCAATACTGGAACCTCTAAGCACACAGATGTTGGCACCTATAGTAATACCATTCACCTGAGCTTGCTTTTTTTGCACATTCCCTTATTTTTATTCTTACTTCAAGCTTCAAGTTGTCAGATCTGAGAATAAGCATTTCTTAGTGCATTTTAGAGAGCAGTAGGTATGTGAAAATATATATCTGCAAACCAAACACACTGATTAAGATTTAACCAACCTCAGGCTAATGTACGGATCACAATTATTTAGAAGTTGTGTTCATTTGCTGGGTGACTTATCAGACAGGACCACTCAATTTTTTTCAGTTACTTGTTCACAAATGTCTAATGTGCTCAATGATATAAAGTGCAACTTTACATGTACATATTAGAAGTTTAACTTTAAATGATATGCTGGGAAATGTTTTATATGTTACTGTTATGTACTTCATTGTGGTATCCATGTGCTGATTGGGGTTCAATAATTGCTTAATTTTCATACACAGAGTTCTTTTTTCCCATGTTAAGTAGTGTGCCTAAGAGCCTGTGTCCATGAAATCTTGGCTTGCACTGATGGCATCAGTTTGATTGCAGTTTGAGATTTTTCTAAGATAATTTAAAATTTATTGGCAAGTACATTAGACATGAAATTGACCCATTTCTTACCTTTACTTGACCTGCTTTAAGTAGGTTTGCAATCCCATAGACTTGCATGCAAATGCAGAACCTATCTGACACAAGCAAAAGGTCATCTACACAGATTCTAACTGTACTAAACTGCATTGTTGCCATATAAATATTAATCTATTCATTGAAACTTTATAAATTTAAAGTTAGAGAATGAAGACATGGATGTTGTTGTTTGTGGGGTAGTGTAGACAGTTCATATAAAAAAAAACCCTCTCACAAATGAGACTGGGTACCCTTTCTCAAAAATTCCTAGGGAGGTAATATTGATACATATTTTCATACATGAAGACTGCTGAGCATTGCCTTAGTAAGGATCACTTGTTGCTAAAATGGGCTATGCTTTTTGTGAGACTCCCTACTGAGTAGTAGGTTTTGCAGTTTATTTTTTTCAGAAAACTATATTCTTATGGATTTTCCAATACATCTAATTCATGTCCTGATAGTTAGTTATAACTAATAATCATTTTTTATTCATGCTTGGTTAGATTGTCACACATTGCTTTGGAAAAATTTGTATAATGCAACACTTAGGGTTGATTTGTCAGGAGGAAAGAAGGCAAAGGAGAGACATGGTTTAAACCAGGGATGCTCTGATATCAGTTAAGTACGAGTACCTATAATTTTTCTCAAGTACTTGCCGATACCAATTACTAATACCTATTTTTTAATTGTATTATTATTTTTTTTATTATTTTTTTTAACACTGCACTCTTCATGGAGAGATCTGGGGTCTACTGCCTCAAATGCAGCCAAGTAAATGGGAGAGAATTTATAGGCACAAGGGCTTGGTCACTATACCTAATCTTCTATGAACAATGTTTATTGAAAATATAATATTTGAGTCCATAATAAGTCCACGCAGATCCAACACTAGGGCAAGCTTCTTGTAGAGGCGTAGCAGACTCTAAATACATGAAGGACAAAAACAAAAGGAGAGAAGTGCCTCTAAGTGCAGCAGAACATGTAAACGCTTTAATTACCCCAATAGAGGGCTACTCAAAATTTAACAGTTAAAACAGGCACATCATGTAGTGTAGGTCCAGGATGCCAGGTGAGCTGGGTCACGGGAGCTGCTGGTGCCGCTGGATGTCAGATGAAAGATGCCCTGGGAAATCTATCCCCACACACAGCAATGGTGTCTCCTCTCCAGCTCCTCCTCTTCATGGTCAGATGACCTAGTCTCCACCCCATGGCCCTGAATACCATGCAGTGAATTGAATGGATGGAGCAGCCCAGTCACCACAGCTGCCTGGGACATGTATGTGACAGGTGTTACCCGGGTGCGGCCTGCACCCACCTAGCAATGCCACTGTCCACCCCCAAGGTGATGTCACTTCCTGTATCAGTCTCAGTTATCGGAGCATTTTCGCGAGTACCGATGCTTGCCAAAATGCTTAGTATCGGCATCGGTAACGGTATTGGTGAAACCCAAGTTGAAACCTTTAAATACATCAGGGGGGTGAATAGGGTTCAGGAGGGCAGTTTTTGTCAATATGAAACCAACATTTTGCACTCTCCGTTTTTAGTAAATCAACCCCAATGTGTTAACCAAAACAGCCAATTATGGTGATCAAATGCAGACTTGAGGTGTGTAGGTAAACAAAACTATCTAGTCAGTAGATGACAGTTGGCCTCTGTTTAAAACTTTAATTTTCAGATGTATTAACAAAACTGAAAATAATATAATGTTTCAGTTAAAAACAATTTTGTACATTTGTCAGCTGATAATAAGAAAATCTGAGCAATGTGTGTAATAAAACAGCATGCCAAATAAAGCCTTATATGTCCTTAAAATTAATATAGGTAGACAAATTAGTCATAGAGTGATTGTCAAGTTAACCAATAGACGGCTGAATGATCTTGAACGAGTTAAATAAAGATCTCTCATCCTATTTACCAATTTAGTTTGAAAAGGAAATCCTGAAAGTCTCCCGTAATTTTTTAACTTCCCCATCCCACAAAACATTTTCCTTTCTACAATCGGATTGTACAATTTCCAGAAATGTACTATAGTTATAGTAGTGTAGTAGTGTGGGATTCTGCAAACATGCCAACATTTTACAGACATTTTTCAGCTCATTAGTCTTGGGTAATCTGCTTCTGCCAACCAAATTGCACTTAGTCTTGGGTAATCTGCCTCTGCCACCCAGAGTGCACTTAAAGAGATATTAAAGTTTTGTTTTTTATTTAAAAAAAATAACAAACATATTATCTTTACCTGCTCTGTGCATTGATTTTGCACAGAGCAGCCTGAATCCTCCTCTTCTCGGGTACCTCGCTGGCACTGCTGGCCCCTTCCTCCTGCTGGGTACCCCCACAGCAAGCAGCTTGCTATGGGGCACCTGGGCTGAGCCGCTGCTCTGTGGGTCCATTCACACACAGAGCCACGAATCAGCCCTGCCCCCTCCATCTCCTGATTAGCTCACTGACAATGGCTCCCACTGCTGTCAAGTGCTAACCAGGAGTGTGAGTCCCCGGAGAGCCATGCAGCTGCAGGCATCATCCTGGTAGCATTTTTTAGAGCCGACAGTCAGCTTTCTTGTCCTAACAGCCGGAGTGGCTAACCAGCCACTCTGTTGTTATTACAAGCAGAAGGAGGGGTCTCCCCCACTCTCCCATCCCACCGGGAGACCCAAGCTACTAGCCGGCATGTCTGCTGGCTAGTCGGAGACCCAAAGAAAGCCAGTCTTGGTGTTTTGAATGCTTTGAAGAGCAAAGGAGGGATTTGGGGATCTTCTAGACCCAGATCCCTCCATAAAGTGTACCTTTCAAGTGTCTATTGCTGTCACAAAGATGTTTACATTCCTTGTGAGAGCAATAACAGTGATCAAACAAAAAAAAAATGAAAGCAACAGTGTAAAAATAAAAAAAATAAAAATAAATGAATAATTAAAAAAAGAAAATTAAAGTGCTCCTGTCCCCCATGCTAGTGTGCAAAAGCAAATGCCTGCATTGGTCCCGCACATGCACAGACCATAATCGTCCCACACATGTGAGGTAACGTTGTGGACACAAGATCATGGGCAGTAATTCCAGCAATAGACCTCCTCTGTACATCTAGTGGTAACCTGTAAAGGCTTTTAAAGCATCCTCTATGGATAGTAAAATTTACGCCATTTGTCGCTGTTGTGTGGGTTTGCGCAATTTTAAAGCGCAACATGTTTGGTATCTATTTACTCAGCGTGACATAATCTTTTATATTTTACAAAAAAATTGGGTTATGGATTGTGTTTTTTTTGCATTTAAATTTTAAAAAGTGTATTTTTTCTCAAAAATTGCATTTGAAAAAACGCTGCCCAAATACTGTGTGACATAAAAAATTTTTGCAAAACCCACCAATTTATTCTCTAGGGCCATATTAATTTGAACATGTAAACAAAATGTGCCAGAAAATGCCTGGTCTTCAAATTGCTAATTCCACTTTAAATGCTAAATATGAAAATAGAATGGAATTTTTTTGTGTTTTTTTTTTTTTTTTTGCAGTTGGTCCATTGTCATTAGATGGCTATATGCACAAGATGGTAGATCAATCTGTAAAATCTAACCACTAAATCATATCTCATGAGGATGTATTGTCCATGCACTCCTTAGAAATTACTAATTGCAGCTTTAGAAGAGTGTTCCTAAAGTTTTCATTGACAACAGTCCCAAGGCTTCTAAGAGGTGACAACATGCACAAATGTCTTTGAATCTGTTTATTGTAAAAGATTACACCCAGCTATAAAATGTAAATGTCAACTGAATCATTCCCTGTTTAAAATATAACTGTAGGCAAAACTTTTTTCAGCCCTAGGGAGATTCACCTTTTCTGTTTGTCCTGGTGACTGTTATCACTAAAAGTAAAATAAAGTCCAAAATTTTGTGTGGTTACCAGAACAAGGGAAGTTTTCCAATAGGGGTGGGGGTGACCCTGGTAGCTACCAGGGATCGTTTTCACTTTAGAGGGATTTTCCTCTAACTTACTGTTGTGGTTATGAGACAGGAAGTGAAATCTCCACAATGTGACCCAGATGGCAAAACACCTGACGGGCTATAACCATCCCAAAATTATGAAAAAAAAATCCTTCAGTTTATCTATCTATCTATATATCTATTGTTTGCAACCTGGAGCAAAAACAATGGATGTACAGCCCAGTAACAACATGTCAAATTTGTTTATTCATTTCCCCAAAAGTTGGTAAAAAAATAAAAGCGGAAACCTGATTGGTTTCTCCGAGCACCATATCAATGTTTCTTCTGCTTTAGATTGTAGAAATCATGCCTAAAGTATTTTAGTAACACCACACAGAAAAGTCTAACATTTGATTTCCATGTAAGGAAATCCTCACTAATGAACCATGCCAGGATTAAATTTGTGTTGTGGTTAGAAGGGTACAGAGATTTTCTGCTCTCTTTGAAGCTTGGCTATCTGAGGGAATTTGTTTCGATGCAGTTTCTATGCAGTGGTCGTAGACATTATTGCACATTAAAGTCAGGATTTTTAAACGGATTATTGCTATGAAAGTTCCCTGGTTCTGTCACAACATGAATTTGATGGCTTAGGCAGCATGGAGTCTTCATCTATTTCACACATTTTAAAGCAAAATGGATTTTCTGACACATACATAAAACTATTTAGAAGAAAACAAATGTTGAAAACAAAAATCTGAGCAGTGGTGATTTCTCACTTTCCACATAATACAATGGGCTTTATTGCTGACATGCTACAGAAGCAATGCAGAAACATGAATGATATTTTAACAGTTTCTGTTTCAACATTTTATGTTGAAATCATTTTATTTGATGAGTTAGCATTATAAAATTTACATTTTTTTGCATGCATTGAGGGAGAGAGAGAGAGAGAGAGAGAGAGAGAGAGAGAGAGAGAGAGAGAGTAGTTACATAATGTTTTGTAGCATTTGCAAAATAAGTAAATAAACTTAAAAATACATCCATACAATGATAAAATAAGGAAAAATGTATCATTGATAATTTAAAGTTCTTCAGTGACCTGTGGAAAAATTAAAAGTCATCAGCTACAAAAGAAAGCTGTAGCTGCTGACCTTGGAAAAACAGACACTCACTTGGCTTTGAATCGTTGCAGTATACGATTTTGTGATGTGATGTAGTCTTTCTTGAATAATATTATTATTATTATTCAGGATTTATATAGTGGCAACAGTTTGCGCAGCGCTTTACAACATCGGGGAAGACAGTACAGTTACAATACAATTCAATACAGGAGGGATCAGAGGGCCCTGCTCGTTAGAGCTCACATTCTAGAAATAAAAACCGTTTGGACAAAATTGATGATCCTTGGTGTGCTGGCGAATAAATATCTACTTATCGCACAGGTTCCAGTATCCAGCTGTCGGTCGCTACAGCACCCAGTACCTTAAAGAGCTCATTCCAGGAACGTGTGCGATGGGAATATGGACTGTGTCTACAGACACTCATCTTTCCCAGCATCCAGCACTGTCCTCACCTAGCCTGTTTCTTCATCTGGATTTGGTCCCCGGCACCGGCATATTAACTGTCGGCAGCCAGCTGTGACTGCATACAGCTTTGCAGCCGGCTGTTTAATGTGCATGCCTGAGCTGTACTGAATGGTCCTGCAGCTTTCTGGGACTTTTAAAGTGTGTCCCAGGAGGCTGCAGGGGTTGAAAGGGGGGCAAAATTTCCCTAGGATTGCTGTGACAAACTGACCAGAAGTAGGCATGGTACCTGTCAAAACCAAGTACCTTCCCCCCCAAAAATAATGATGTGCAGAATTTGAGGGAAAGGGGGGGGCGGGTTGGGGAGCTGATCTTCCCCTTTTGGGTGAAGTTCAGCTTTAAGCTTAATATAATTTAATGCATGTATTCTTTGTGATAAATATGCTTGTTACAAGTAGGCCTTGGTATTATTTTTGTTCAGCACATATTTGTCAGCTCTGGTTTGGATAAAGTAGTGAGGAGTTACAAACCCTGCCAGGTTTTACTGCAGTCTCAGTACCCATTAGGGAGGTTCACACCAATAGTATGATAGTTCTTAGAACTACTGTCACAAGGACTGTAATTCATGATTTTTCTAATTTTTGAGTTGTCACCAGATTACAAATAGTAGAGAAAGCATTCTTGTTCCAGTGATAACTGTGTAAGAGGGGATTTCCACTCTTTAAAGGGTGTCATGTCTACAGGATATGGGTTTTAACCATTCTCTATGCTCTCCAAAATCTAACAGAAAAGTTTTGACTTTACAGTTATGATTGTACACATGATCGGAAATTCCACCAGCAAAACTCAGATGAGAGCTTTTTGTCGGAAAATGCGACCGTGTGTATGCTCCATCAGTCTTTTGCTGGCAAAATTCCAGCCAGCAAAAGATTGAGAGCATGTTCTCTATTTTTCGCTCAGGAAAAGTTCCTATCCGAAACGCGCAAAAAATCATGATTCTCTGAAAAAATTTGACGCATGCTCTGAAGAATTGAACTTAATTTTCTCGGCTTGTCGTAGTGTTGTAAGTCACCGCGTTCTTGACGGTCGAAAGTTCAGAGAACTTTTGTGTGACCGCGTGTATGTAAGACAAATTTTAGCGGAATTCCGTCAGAAAAAACATCCAAGATTTTTCGGACGGAAATTCCACTCGTGTGTACGCAGCATTAGGTTTTGAATACATGGTTCGATTACATAGGTGAGGATACACAGCGGCTAACTTTAGGCATTCAATTTAGTGTTACTGATAGGGTGAGGGATAAATGTCAAGGATTAAGAGTTAAGGGAAATGTGTTGTGGTTTTATACATAATTCTTTGTTTAGTAGGATCAGGACTATTTTCTTTTTCTTTAAATTAATTTGCAATATTGCAGATTAGCATTTTACATTCTGATCTCCACTGATCTCTTCCACACTTCTAATGCTCTATTGTTCACAATACAGCTAGACAACTTAAGTGCAAGGTGACAGATGAGAATAAAAAAAAAAAGGTTCATTTAAGCAATATCCAAAGAAATGTGATTGTTTGGATGAATATCCACCTGGTGCAGCTCCATCATGATAATAAACAGGATGTGAGCTTACCAGATCTCTAGACTCCACGTTATAGGAGTCTAGACAAGCGTTTAAATAATGATCCAGCAAATCCCTCAGTAGTTAGACCAGAGAGGAAGGAAACATGGCTGGCCAAACAAACCCCTGGTGTTTCTCAGATGTGACCAATAAGGAAGAAAAAGGGGGTCCACATAGTGTAAAACCATGAAACATTTTATTTTAAGAAAAGGTTCCTAAATACTTACAGCAATCCAGTGAATAGTCAGCAGATAAAAACGACTTGTATACAAGCTCAATTGGCATGGTTAGTTCAGACATAAACTAGGTCCTACATGTTTCGTCATTTGACATCATCAGGGACATGAACAAAATAAATCTTTATACAAAAAAATAAAAAATAAAAATCTTTTTTTGCAGATCTTTTGCACCCCAATTACTGTGACAGGTAAACCACTACAAATTTTCTTTGTGCCTGTTGCATATCTTTTGAACTCTTACTTTTTTGGCAACAGTCATACATGATGATGGTACTTAAAACTCAGCCACATGATCCCACATCACAGGACACTCCACTGGGTACAGGAAGATGAAAGATAATAGACAGATTCATTACAAAAAACAGCTATAATGCTGCACCAAGAGGATGCCTTTGGAATTGCTAAAACCCTGTTACTATTGATTATATATTATTTTGCAAGGTTGCACGTCACTGCAATGCAAGTTCAAGCATTAAAAAAATGATTTTGAATCTTCAAGCTGATTTTTTTTAAACAAATGCAACCCCATCAGCTCATCAGTAGTGATTTAAACCACATAACCTTTAAAGAAAAGATTAAATCAACCACATGCATTACAGATCAACAGAAAGTAGAACTTAGTGTACATGTGTTTAACAGGCACTTATTTTGTAATTAGTGAAATACAATGCAAAAAGATTCCAATAACAGTAAATAAAACTAAAGATCCTGACGCATGCACACGTTTATGTTAAAGGTCAGATAAGACAAAGGTTTCAGGGATATTAGCATTAGCTGTATTATTGCCACAGCACTGCATTTCCTTAACATTTATTTGTTATAGTTTTGTTATTTGTTGAATAAGAAAAAAGAGGTCTCAGTTATAAAAGCAATCTACTGTAAAAAGGGTAATATTGTCACAGAACTGCTTCTTCTTATGTTTAAAATCTAGATAAATACATTGTGGTTCATTAACCAAATGAGCAGAAAAATCACAAATACCTAATTATGCACAAGACTTGTACTCGACTGGATGACTGAAGTGAGCACATCTGCTTTGGACAAAGTGAACATTCTACTTCTTTAGTAAATGAACCTCGATGTGTACAATAGAAGGTACAACATGTGATCATAGTTATAATAACCACTTTAGGACTGATTTATTAAACTGCTTGAAATAAATGTTTTTGATGACTATACTAGCCAGCTTTATTCATTTGTTTCCTAGGTGCCAAAACATAATAAAATGATGGAATGTGACTGTCATAGGTAATACAAACAATTTTCATATATTTTCTTATCTCATTGAATGAATAACGAAAAAAAAGAGGAACTTAACCCTTTTCCTAAAAATTATAACAGAGGCTTTTTTTTCTTTGCATACATTATTTTTTCCTCCCTATTCTTCTCATAGTGGCTATTTAAAAAAAAAAAAAACAGATGAATCTCCCTTTACTGAAGAGGGAGGCACTGGTGATGTAGCCTTGCCAGGATGTATCTTTGAGTCTCATCATCATCATCATCACCAGTGCCTTACCTAACCAGAAAGTGGAAAAACAATAATTATAAGTTAAAGCAAAAAATGTTTGTTTGACTAATAAACATAAGATAACTCCATATCAGCATGCAGCTATGATTTTAAGGGAAAGGGGTCAAAGTTCCATTTTAACTACAACAGCTAGAAACAGCTACTGCTGGTCATGATAGCTGGTGGTCATGATAGTCTAGGTCTGATTCTCATTAATGTTGGAAGCTTCATGGTGTAGCCTTTGGGTAAATTAAAGCTTCACAGTAGTGGTGTAGAGGTTAATAGGGGGAACCCCAGCATCTAGCAAAGGGGAATGCTATCGGACACTCCCAAAAGTATTGCGTAGCTGAGGAATATGTCAGTCTTTGACCGAGTAAACTTTCAACATACCTTCTGCTGGATTAGTGAGTATTCATCTTCTTATTTTACAGACTAATGTCAGTCAGTATTATTTTATTTTGTTAGTTATAGGGTCTTTTTAAATTGAGCATGCTGGTATACCAATTGGATGTAAGTTGGCTAAAGTAAGAATGAATGCGGGCAGCACAGTGATGTAGTGGTTAGCACTTTCACCTAGCAGTAATAGGGTCGCTGGTTCAAATCCCAACCACAACACCTTCTGCCTGGAGTTTGCATGTTCTCCCTGTGCCTGCGTGGGTCTCCTCCGGGTACACCGGTTTCCTCCCACACTCCAAAGACATGCCGGTAGGTTAATTAGATTCTGCCGATAGCAAATTGGCCAAATATGTGTATGTTGTATGTGTTTGTAAGCATGTCGGGACCCCACAGGGCAAGGACCGCACTATACCACAGATGGACACCAGTGGGAAAAGCACCCTGAGGCGATTCAGTTCGCATAGGTAGCGCTATACAAGTCATTCATTCATTAACATTTTTTTACTCACCTAACATCACATATCACGTGACCAGGAAGCCAATGAATCTGCTTGTCATTTTTACCTTTCCAATGCCACATCATGGCTTTGTACCAAAATATATTTTTGATTATTTCACTTAGTTTCAAAATAAAGTGGAAAATATAGATTCTTTTATTTGAATGTAAGGGTATTTGTTGAAATATGTCATGTTCATTGGAAATTCCAATAATTGTCTAGTAAAACTATAATACTTGCATCATTATATATAATTTCATAAGCGAATGTGCTTTTCTCCATATGGTTTGGACAGATAGGAACATTATCATATGTTCCACAATTACAGTGAAGCTATTTTATTCTGGACAATAGGGAACTGGGGTATGACAAACAAACTCAGCATGCCTAGCTAAAAATGTGTAATTTAATTCTGTCTTCTAGATCGTGCAACCTATTTACACACATCACTATTTGTACTATACTTTGTCACTGTGCGTTTAATTATTGAAAACATTTTGCTTTAATAAATCTAAATCTGCTGTTGATTATTAATTCAAATATGTTTCTTGTTCTAAAAAAACTTTTTTTTAATGTAAATTATGAATTTATAGGGACCTTGATGATTTATCAATTATGATTTATGAGCAGTAATGTAGAGTACCATTTTGTCTATGTTAAATTGTTAAAAATGTCATCACCACTCTCTTAACATAGTCATTAAAAAAGAAGTATGGGTTAAAAAAAAAAAAACAATTATACTTACCTAGGTGGATGCAACATTAATTCAATGCTGCATCTGTCCCCGCCACTTCTAAGACTGAGAACCAAAAAATCAAAGACCACTCAGTTCTCAGTTTTTAGTGAGCAGAGAGTCTGTGGCTGTCAAACACCAGATATTTGCTCTGCCCCTCCAGGGCTTACTGGAGTGCCTGGCTGTGAAGAGGCCAGGAGAGGCTGACTCAGGCTCTCAGCAGCTTGCCGAGTGACATCAGCTTACAGCAGACTTCAGCTGTCAGCTGAAAATGGGTCATAGGAGTGCAGAACCAACTGCACTCTTGTGATCCACGGGAGAAGTAGGGCCAAAAGAGCTTTAGCCCTACTTCTCCTTTAATATGCAATGTACAGATCAGTGCCTTATTCACTTTATTGTATTATAGTATCTGTGTGTGGCCCTCCTTTGTTTTAATACATTTGTTCTACACACCAAGTACACAAAGAACTGGAAGACAGTGATACACCATTTACGTTTTTTTTATTAGTAAGTACACATCTGGAATCTCAGCATTCATCTTACACAACAATATCCTAATTTGGGCTGATATTGTCTGGAACATTGTGACCTTAACAAAAATTGTACATAGAGTGAATTGATTTTTTTATCTGACCCCATTTATTCCACAATTATAGTTCTGTAGAGGAAGGTTGTTACATAGTTACATAGTAGGCGAGGTTGAAAAAAGACACAAGTCCATCAAGTCCAACCTATGTGTGTGATTATAAGTCAGTATTACCTTGTATATCCCTGTATGTTTTGGTCGTCCAGGTGCTTATCTAATAGTTTTTTGAAACTATTGATGCCCCCCCTGCTGAGACCACCGCATGTGGGAGGGAATGCCACATGCGGACCGCCCTTACAGTAAAGAACCCTCTACGTAGTTTATGGTTAAACCTCTTTTCTTCTAATTTTATTGAGTGGCCACGTGTCTTGTTAAACTCCCTTCCACAAAAAAGTTTTACCCCTATTGTGGGGTCACCAGTACGGTATTTGTAAATTTAAATCATATTCCCTCTAAAGCGTCTATTCTCCAGAGAGAAAAAGTTCAGTGCTCACAACGTTTCTTCATAACTAATATCCTTCATATCCTTCAGATAACCTTATATGTTTTTTATGTAAATTATGAATTGATAGGGACCCTGATGATTTATCCATTATGATTTATGAGCAGTCATATAGAGTAGCGTTTTGTCTATGTTAAATTGATAAAAATGCCATCATCACTCTCTTAACATAGTCATTAAAAAGTAGTTTGGGTTTATACTTACCTAGGTGGATGCAAAATCATTTCAATGCTGCATCTGTCCCCGCCACTTCTAAGACTGAGAACCGAACAATCAAAGACCCCTGATGACTCAGTTCTCAGTTTTTAGTGAGCAGTTCCAGTTGTCTACTGGAAACCTAGCAAGGATGCTTATCTGACACAATTCTGTATGTTATTGTGCTCATTTAGTAAAATATAGCTCATTTGCTGATCAAGTCATAAATGTATGAGTTAACCACCCTGTAAGATTTCTAACCCTATACTGATGCATTATCCCAAGAAACTATTTCACAATAAATAAATGGAAAAATATATAAAGTTGCGCTAATAGTAAAAAATAGTGATATGGTAAAAATGTGATAATGACATCAATACCGCATACCAATAAAAATATGCTGTAAATACATGAAATAGTGAGACACAAATGAATATATTCAAACAATCACCATATAAGTGAAAACACAGTCTGTGTGTGAGATGACAACTAAAGGTTGTCCAAAAAAAATTTTTTCTATAAATAAGATAAACAACATTCAACAAAGAAAAAATGTTTATAAAAATATTCCTGTGGGAGAAAAAAGAGTTCAACTCGAAGTGAATGCCAGGTTTGTTCAACCAATCTCCAAAAGAAAAAATAGTGCAGTCCATATGACTGGTGAACAGATGAAAACAGTGACTGTGTGACTTCCAGGGAAACTCTGTATCCACCACCACTAAGATTACTCTCTTACCAGCTCCCAGGATGGTTCAAGCAGGTGGCTAATACCCAGCCAGGGCCTTTTCCTCTCGGATCCTCTGCTGGGTCAGTGAGATCATCACCATCTGCTGCTGTACTGGGACTGCTGGCCGTGGAACATCAATAGGAAAAACTCCTCTACTTCCGGTGTCTCAGTGTGCACAGTGGGGACTCGGACATAAGAAAGGAATAAAGAATGCCGAAAGGGGGATCATAGATAAAACCCACCGGGGTATTTATTCCGTAAAAAGTATTGTTTAAAAAGCACTACAATGTGCATGAACGAACAGGTAAAAAATGCGGCCGGCCGGCTGCAACACTAAGCGTCCGTACTTAGTTCAGGAACGCTACACTCGCGGTGACGTCAGCACGTCGCTCCTCCGACGTTTCGTCTCAATAGGGACGTAATCATGGGGATGCGAGCGACGTGGACGTGGAGTCCCCACTGTGCACACTGAGACACCGGAAGTAGAGGAGTTTTTCCTATTGATGTTCCACGGCCAGCAGTCCCAGTACAGCAGCAGATGGTGATGATCTCACTGACCCAGCAGAGGATCCGAGAGGAAAAGGCCCTGGCTGGGTATTAGCCACCTGCTTGAACCATCCTGGGAGCTGGTAAGAGAGTAATCTTAGTGGTGGTGGATACAGAGTTTCCCTGGAAGTCACACAGTCACTGTTTTCATCTGTTCACCAGTCATATGGACTGCACTATTTTTTCTTTTGGAGATTGATTGAACAAACCTGGCATTCACTTCGAGTTGAACTCTTTTTTCTCCCACAGGAATATTTTTATAAACATTTTTTCTTTGTTGAATGTTGTTTATCTTATTTATAGAAAAAAATTTTTTTGGACAACCTTTAGTTGTCATCTCACACACAGACTGTGTTTTCACTTATATGGTGATTGTTTGAATATATTCATTTGTGTCTCACTATTTCATGTATTTACAGCATATTTTTATTGGTATGCGGTATTGATGTCATTATCACATTTTTACCATATCACTATTTTTTACTATTAGCGCAACTTTATATATTTTTCTGTTGTTTGTGTTATATCGCACTTGTTGTTGCAGCTTAAGGTTTTAGGTATTGAGTCCAGCGCAATTTTCTTTCTATTTTTCACAATAAATAAATAACCTTGCTTTTTAGCTAAAGGTCTGCCTTCAAACCATAATACAAAAAAAACGTTTTTTTTGTATTGTATTGCTAATTTAAAAATTAGCTCTAAATTAACTTGCAGCTTTGATTTTCTGAGAGAAGAAAACAGATTGTTTTTCAATGAATTGTCACACCCTGCTGTTCTTTGCACAATGTTATTAGAGCCCACCAGTATACAGCCATATTTTCCCAAATAATGCACTTTCCAGATTTGCTCTCTTTTACGTGTTTAGTCAGCGTTAATGAACAGACTGGGTTTTTGTATAATTGTTTATAGCCATATCTAATTCATATGCATTTCCACAAGCCTATTTTGGTAGAAATTTTTATTTTTCCTTACGAAACTCACTTGGGAATCAGTTTTCAGAAACACAATCTTAATTAGCGTAACATGACCTTGGAAAATAGTGCACGAGGAACACAAATTCAGTTTTTTAAAATGTATCTGCAGCAATCAGTATCCTAATGCTGACCATTCTAAAATGATAAATTTGTATACTAACAACTTATTTATCCTGGTAACTTCATGCTGATAAGTTGAATAAAATTAATGTATAGAGTTTAACTTCTGCTTCAGCCCTTAGCCCTCGATACAAGCATTCATTTGATGAAGTACTTACACAGATTTGTCTCTTAATTCCTAATTGCACCATTAACTGAACACAATTATTTTAGGTTGTTACACTTACTACTAACCTCAGTTAGCTTTTTTTTTTACATATTTGCCTTATAGATATTGGTAATATAATTTGCTGAGTATAAATTACATAATAAAACTTCAAAATAATTGCCTTAATTTATACAATATATAAGAGATATACAACATAGGGTTCAGATTATCTATCTATCTATCTATCTATCTATCTATCTATCTATCTATCTATCTATCTATCTATCTATCTATCTATCTATCTATCTATCTATCTCTCAATGTGAATTTAGCTTGTAGTATGTGATATCCAAATAGTGCTAGTTTATAGTCTTGTAAATAGAAGCATACATTGGACAATACCTAATTTGAATTATCCTTAGTATTAAAGTATGTAAAGCAAAATGCTTTACATTTTATATAGGATGGGGAATGGTTAAAACCTACTTTCTACCATCTGTTTTGCATTGGGAATATTTTGCTGTACTTAGGGTTCTGTAGACACAATAAGAGAGAATCTCTCCAAAGTAAGGCCTCCTAAACAGTTCAGATTTGATCTTGCTTTCAGTTACAGTGGCCACCAAGACAAATAGAGAGGATGAATCTCCCTAGCAAGGACCCAGACAGCAATAAAAACCTGACAAGGGTTCTAACTCTTTACCATTAAAAATTAAAAAACGAATCAGAAACTAAAAAAATAAAAAATTGTCTTTGATACATATTAAGTACATTTAAATTTGAGCTAAACCACATGCACATTTTGGGGCCACAGTAGCTATATAATGCTATAGCTATATATAATGTCTTATTATGTTCAGCATAATGC
Organism: Lithobates sylvaticus; assembly: GCA_028564925.1. NCBI lineage: Eukaryota > Metazoa > Chordata > Amphibia > Anura > Ranidae > Lithobates > Lithobates sylvaticus. The sequence continues at coordinate 570,868,210 of CM053026.1, read as the reverse complement.
ACATCATGGCACTCTTACCTTCCAAAAGATGTTATGTCACTCCAATACAGGTGCGTCCACTTCTCCCAGTCTTTTTTGGGGTTTAGAGTCTTTGGTCTTCCTGATTTGTTGGGCAGGAATGATCTAACTTCTTCACATGTGGGAGTTACCTCAGCACCCAAGGCATGTTTAGACTGTACTCGAAACTGGCAGGCTGACAGTCAAAGTAAAAGCATTTATGTCAGAAGAAACATACAGAGGCCGATTTACTAAAAGAGCTGAGAATCTTCATACAAGAAAAAGAATGAATATTAATTTCTGTTATCTAGTCATTTCAAAAGTAAATTCCTGAGTACTTATTTCATGCACACATGATTGGATAATTGAAGTGAATATTTTTTTTTCACAAAATCACAAAAAGAAGGACTTATTTGTCCTCAAAGAATATATTAATTACTTTGTTATCTAAAAGTATTGACAAAGTTACGGCTGGATACTGTAAACAGGTTCATAGCAGAAAAGTAAAAATTGCTCTTGTCCATAGGAGAGGTGTGAGAGGGGAAGTGGTTAATTTACCTAAAGCAAACATTTTTTTTTTCTGCCAGGAAATACCTTATACAGCCCACTTCCTGTTTCTTGTCTGGTCATTATCCTAGACTTATGACATTCATGAAAATCTCTCTCTCTCTCTCACTCTCTTGAGAGTTTGCCAGGAATGGAGGGAGGATGAGTCATAAGAGGGCCAATGAGAGCTGCAGGGCTGCAGAGCCGGAGGTGTGCCTCTGTGAGTCTGTGTAAATCCAGGAAGTGAATAGGCAGCAGCTTCAGCGGACCACAGTCAAAATGGCTGCAGTCAGACTCAGTGGAGGGAGATTTCTGCAGGATATTTGGCAAGTACAGAATCACAGTATATATAAAATAATATGCAAAGTGGTTGGAGGGAAGCTTCAGAATGGCAAAGATGTTTTTATTACAAATTATGTGAGCAGACTGCAGTTCCTCTTTAAGTTTCACTTCAACCATGAATACCACAGACTAGACCTTTTATTTTTTTTTTATTTTTTTAGAACATATGTAATGATCATATTTAAATGTGACTGGCTACTGTCAAGTAAAACAGACATTTATTTTTTCAGACAATAAAAAAGTCCTATTGCAAAATGACGGGCAAACTATGATTTATTTTTTTATTTTTTTTATTTAGCAAGATGGTTGCTTTAAGTTATTTTCAAAACAAACTTCATATTTTGTTTATGTGTCCAAGATACTGTTTTATTTCTGCTAAATATGAATAGCAATTTGCGTAATAAACCATATGATATACTAACAAGACTGACCCACAAATAAAATATATATGTCTAGAAGCCATAAAAACCCTTTAGCATTTTATGTTAAAATATTTAGATAATGCTCTCTCTCTCCCTCCTGGGTGTCTTATTAGTGAATATAAGTCTATCAAGATGAAAAAACAAAATCAAGATAATTACTGAAAATGTTTGCAATTTTGACTGGAGGGAAACTACACAATACAACTCATTATTCCTCTGTCCCTGTGACTCAGGATTTTACCAAATTTTTTTACCTACACATATTCCTAAAATGCATGTAATTCTAATTTACAATAGTAAAAATACTCCCTCTGGTGCGTATATATAAAGCAGTAAATATTATATTCACCCCTTAGGTTCCACAGTGAGTATAACAAGCATGCTTTACTGCATATTCACACTTATTTTAGTAACACTTTAAGCCTAGTTTACACTTGCAATTGGGGGGCTTAAAAAGTAGACGATTGAACCACAGTTTTAACCCCCCTCCCCCCCAAATGGTTCTAAAGGCTGACATTTTTTTCCCTTTACCTAATGCATTTTATGCATTATGGTAACAAAAAAAGTTAGTACAGTGAGTGAGTACAGCTCCCCCTCCAGCCCCCACTTATACTTACCTGAAAAAGTTACTTTAGAAAAAATATAGGAGTTGCTTCTTTAATAAATTAACTAATGAGTGCCAAACACCACATCATGTACATGTAACATATTGGGATTGATTTACTAAAGGAGTGGAAAATATTCACATAGCTTAAAGAATAAAGCAAAATTGATTTCACGTTGGTCATCTAAAAAACGAAGGAAGTAAAATCGAGTTTTTTTTTCTATTTACAATGCAGTAAACATGGCCTCTGTGTATGCATTAGACTGTAATGAATAATCACTTTGCTATGACAAGTCAGCATTATCTATTTCTTTAGAAGATCAAATTTAACCTGTGTGCACATTAGAATACTGCATTTTAAACTTTATCTGTTTTGTTGTTTTCACACAGCACGGAAAAGGATATGCTAGTCAATTCTACTGGACTGAAGCAGCATGATTTGCACAAGTTGACCAACAAAAGCATCAACTTAATAGAATCATTATCTTGGCCATCTAGTGTGGAATCCCAGAAGGATTATAAGTCTGCTGCTGAAGACGTGTCCAATATAAGGACCTTTCTGCTCTCAGCAGGCCTGAGAAATGAGTTGAAATGTGAAGGAGAACTGTTGAAACTGTGGAGGCGACAGACTTTGCCTCACTTATCAGTGTGTGCCTGTTTACAGCACTATATATCTTTCTTTCTCCAAAACATCACTGAGCCCTTTAGATGTTTATAGTCACCACAAGAAGCCAATCGTACAGATAGAACCTGCATTACAAATGCAATATCACTGTTTTAAACTTGACTGTTTTATATTATTTTTGTGTGATCAAGTGTTTCCCAGATTATCCAAACTTTACAAGAAAGATTGTGATCATGTTTTTTTCACCCATGGGTCATTAAAAAAGAAAAAAATATTGTTTATCCACAGACCCATGGAATCTCAGAAGACATTCTGTAGTTTATACACCGTGTTGCAAAGTGTTTACTGTACTATTTCAAAGCTTCTAAATAAATATAAAATATATATATTATATAATTTTCTGAAAAAGTGGTACAATTTAGTTGATTTATAAATGATTTACAACGCCCATGTGATGAAAACATAAGAAAATGATTCAGGTCCTAAATTATTTATTGTTAATATAATTATTAAATAGTGTTTCATAATTATAGATCTGGACCAATTCCTGTTCTCCATGTCAAAAGAAGCTGTAGGCTACATCAATTTGTATGGAACTCTAAATACCAAAGATGCAGCTTTCAAGATTGAGCACTATGACCTACTAAGGCATATTTTGATCTTCCTTATTTTATCCTGTGGATTTTAATTTTACAAGTATGTTTTATAAAAAAAAATAGGATTTGATCTGTAAATGTTGTTAAAAACAACACTGGTTAATCTGTACAGTTTGAAATTGTAAAATATGTATCTGAAGATTACTATTTTGAAAAACTAGCCCCAAATCATATAACTTACACGTATCTTTCTCTAGCATAGTTTTGTGGAAACTTGAAATATATACATATATATATATCTTCTAATCTTGCCTAGAAATGTTTTTTAATAGACAAATCATAAAACATAGTGTTTTCAAATTCATTTTTTACACAGCAAGATTTGAAGCTAGGACCATTTCACATATTAAACACTTCAATATTATCTGTGTGTATGATAATATTTTTTCATGGTAAAATTGTAATATATCTATATATATATATATATATATATATATATGAAGAGTAATATGTTTTATTAAAGACAAGTGGCTCATAAGGACAATCATTTTAAATTTAATTTTTACTTCCATGTCAAAAGATTCAGATATCATCAAAATATTAAAATGTTATTATTTTTATTTTATTTTTTCACATTCTAGTGTGTTTGTTGTAATTTTTGCCAGAGTTTACTTTTTATTTGTGTCAGAACAGTTGTCATTTGCTAGATGTCAAACCAAACACAATGTATTTTAAAAGGCAATAGCTTAAATTTAGTTACTTGTTTGGATTTTTATTGTGTAAATTCAATAAGTGAGCAAGTAGCTCAGGCTTTTAAAACCAGCATCTTTCTTTTATTCAGCTTTAGAACATTAGGCATAACTTAATTTGGCTATACTTATATACAAACATTGTTTTGTGGTTATTCCTTATAAATGGGATGGGTGGTGTGCAAGGTATAGAGAGTGAATGACCATTTCATCCACCAACGTTGATACTGCAATCCAATGTGTAAAATAAACATCTGACATAAGCACTAAGTGAATGATTACAGATACAGGTGTAATGTAGAAAGTGTTAACTGATAATGTGCAGGGTATATTTATAGGTGACAGAAAGAGAATTATCAAATGTCCTTTGGTCCATAGGCTCTTATTAACTTATTTTTACAGTAGAGTATGGTGAATTCATTTGCTGATTGTATTCAGTAATCCATATAACATTTTAGTTTATTTTCAACCCTTCTGTACCATGTTTGGCCACTTTAAATGTAGCTAGTGCATCAACTATAAAAAAAGCAGCAATTGTTGAACTACTCATTGAAGAAACCTGTTGTAGTTGATATGGGTTTTCATTAAATTAATTTATTTTGTTAAATAAGTAATATTCTACTAATACTTATCTTACAATACCCATTGTGCTTATAAACATCCTGTCATTCTGTACCTGTGAGATGATCTAGATAATGTATTTTTTTTTAATTGTTTGACCAAAAAACTGTAAGTAGTAGGGGCCAGCTTTATGTGATTCTTCACGTTATACATAATGATGGAATCCCTACTCAATTAACTACCTTAAATTGTATTACTGCTGTGGACAGCTCTAGAACATAATCGTCTACCTTAATGAAGTGTGGCACACTCTGGTACCCCTGCCTCCATGTAAGCTATTCCAAAAAATATTATTTCATAAGAACATAATTGTGGACAATAAGTTATCAAACATAGTAAGCTGGTTATAAAGATGTCTATGTCCGTTTTTGGCAAACCATCTAAAAACATTTATTTGAAAGTGCTTGTTTAGAATAGGTTTGTTTTCCATGAATTTGGTTGAAGTGGCTAAACTGAAATGATTTGAAATGGCGTATTGTGGATGAATATGTAGCTGCGTATGACTATTTATACATAGAGCACATAGAACCAACTTTTAAATGGTCTGCAGTCAGCCTGTCACTCATTCTAATCAATCTTCTAAAAATTATTTATATTTCACTCAAAAAACACCAGCTGTAATGTGGTAGACATGATTGTTTGTCTGGTTATAATTTCTAGTGTAGCACACTGTCTCACTTGTTATCATACAACAGAGACATAACAACTCATCCCTATTATAGAAATGTAACCATTAGAATAGCTGATAATGTCTAGTATCCAGCTGAAAAAAAATGTATCACTAGTATGACTTTATAGATTCTATGTAAATAATTAGAAGTCCATTTTTGCAGTTGGCCGGGTGGGTAGAATTTGTTTTCTTCATGTCATCACTTTAAACAACATCTTTTGATTGTAATAGTTGGCCTAAAGGCATCTGTCAAGTAAGGTTCCTTATCAACATGTGTTGATTAGAATTACTTATTAAAGGGAATTCATATTTTTTTTGGTCAATTTCAGTTTTTTTTTCTACTTTTCTAAGTTTTTAGCCCTAATAGTATTTTTTTAACTATATACTGCATATAAAGTCATTATTTAAAAAAAAAATACATGATGAACCCAAGACACAGGATTCACAGAGCTTTAGGGGTTTTCTAAAGAGAGCACAGCAGAAGCTGGTGGCCTTCAGACTCCCTCTTTGTAAATTAAAATCTATAATTTGTTTTTTTTATAGCAAAGCTGCTAAGGTTGTTACTAGGAGCCTAGAGCTATACCTGGTATGATATATTTCATATTAATCAGACTAAAAACAGATAACAAAGCTATCTTAAAAAAATTATTTTTAGTTCTGAACATAATAACAAAAAAGAAAATATATAAAAATATTATATGTTTCCTTTAAACAACAAGAACTCTGTAATGCTACCCAAAGTACATGGTAACATCAGTGAAATAATTGCATAGCTGTAGAGGAATTTCTGCAAAGAGAGTATTGTATTTTCTTATTAGGTCTACAGGGGACAACAATGCACTTTATTAGATTACATATATAGTAAATTGTTTTGGCTGTATAGGTGATGAAAGTCTACTTCTGGAAGTCCTATACATTAACAGCAGTTTGCCTTTTTCATCTGGTCTTTCTCTTTCTTTCTGTGTCACTCTTTTTCACTTTATGTTATTTTAAAACAAGATAGAGTTTCAATGTAAACAGAAGCTTACAGCAAATTAAAGAGTATTCAAACCTCAAAATAATAATTTATTGTATTGCAGCTTACCAGTTCTCAGATGCATTGGCTGCATTTGTTTCCTAATTTCAGACGTTTTTACCTCTATTCTCAGCTGCTAATCCTGTGAATAACACATTTCCTGTACCTTCATGTCTACACTAATTTCTCCACTGTATCTTTGAAAGCATCCATTGTTGTAACACAGGCTGGACTTCAACCATGTATGTCTTTGTTCCTCTATAGGAATGAGGTTCAGGTTTGCTCCTACCATGGGTTTGAAACAAATCATATGGGTTTGATATTGCCTGGGTTCCTCAGGGATAATTTGTTTTTAAAACCACAGTGCAGTAGCCAACAAACTTAAGCTGACCATACATGGATTGAAAATGTAGCTGGTTCAGCAGGGACCAGCTGAATTTGGATGCTTTTATGGCCACTGTGGTTGAACAGAAGTAGATCTACTTATAGATTTCTGTTCAACTGCTCTGTTGTAAAAAAAAGTTGGAGACTGTATTTAGCTCTGCTTGCTGGCTCTTTGGAAATCAGTAATTTGCTGCATTTTTGTTCTTATTACCAGGGTATTTTTTGTCATCATTTTTTGTGATAACTGTGAGGTCAGCTGCCATTTTTAGCTGCTGTCTCATCTGTAACATTTTTTTTCTTTGCAATTGGGCTTTTGTTTTAGGAGGGCGGTATGTTGGGATTTTCAATCATTTCAGGTGTATGTCATTTTTTTATGTTAATAGGGCCTTTATTTTAGGTTACATTTCTTTTATTTCAGCAAGGCATCTTAGGCTTTTGGGGATACTATTTGGGGAATTTTATTTATTTTAGCAGTATAAGGGTTGATTTACTAAAGTCAAACAGACTGTTCACTTTGCAAGTGGATTATCCCCAGAGCTGAATGCCTGAATGAGGTGAATCTCTGCTGACTTCCATCATCCAATCATGTGCAAGCAAAATGCTATTTATTTTTTCCTTGTATGTGATTAGGTATTCTTGTCAAAATGTGCATTCACCAGAATTACTAAGCTCTGGGGATAATCATTTTGCAACCAGAACATCTCATTTACTTTTAGTAAACCAATTCGCCCAAAAATATTTTTTTAATGTATGTTAAGAGGTTTTTTTTAGGTTAAAATTTTTTTTCTGTAAGGATTCCCTTTAACAAATATGGGCTTTTATTTTGGGCAAAGTATTTTGGGTTTTTTATTACTTTTGGGGTTTTTGATTTTTAGTTTTTGATGATATGGCTTTTTAATTTTCAAAACACAGCATTGACTTACTACTGCCCATGTGCTCTTGGAGCTAACATTTATTCACAGCATACCACTGCAACATTTTAGTCCTCATAGTAAAAGTAAAAGTTTGGCATTTACTAGTTAGGCCTATTATCCCTGACTAAAATTGTCCTGTTGCTGGCCAAATTTATAGTGCCATATCATCTGTATTCTCTTAAATCCTATTGTAATACACATGCCTTCACTCTTCTTTCTAGTGCATTTCAGCCAATCCTACTTCAATAACAATGTAATTTTTCTCGAAAATTTTACACTGTTGAATCATCTCTCCTAATTATTAATGAGAGGTTTATAGATATTGGCCTGTGACAGGAAAATTTAGCATCAGCAACAGTTTGTGTAAGAGACAATTTCAGATTACTAGCCAATTTTCTGTCTGTCAATCAAAGCAAGCTTATTGCAGCTTGCTGAAAAATAAAATGTGTTGCTTCTAAATCTACCTGAAAAAATATAATTTTTTTCAAACTGAAAGGAAAAATTATTGGGCTTCTGATTCTGCTGTATGTAAGCCAAGCTAATTGTAGCTAAAAGACTATTTCAGAGTCCAGTATGTGCTGCCTGTCTATGATGTCACCGAGACAAAAATTTTGCATTGTACCATAATACTGCATACAGCATCAAGGCATCCCCATGTCCATGCATGTTGTTTAAAGGATTTGTGAATTTTCAACATTTTCTAGGAGCCACATCAAATTAGGTCCTCTCTGCAGTATGGTATTTTTTTCTTAATTCATTTTTTTTGTGCATTGGTACATGCTGTTCTTAGGCTTTTCCCAGTAGTTTGCTATTGTCCCTAAAAACTGTCAGAATTTGCTGACAGAATTCACCTTGCCACTTAGTGGTGAATGCCACTAGGATTCACCACTAAGTTTGTTTTCATTAAGTTTCTAAAAGTATTCAACAAATCCTTGGCAAATTGAAACAGGACAGATTTGCTTATCTATATTCATCTCCATTACACAGTGGATTGATGGGACTAGAAATAAAGATAAAGTTTTAAGCTCATAGGAATTGACAAGGACACCACATTCCTGTCTGGATCAAAAGGTATTTTCTGTGCTTTACCCCACAAAGTGAAAACAAATTCAACATCAACATCTAAGGACTGGTGAGCTACAATAATTTTCTTTTTCAGTTTATGTATATCTTAAGCTTTGGTTACGCCCCTTTTTAGGAATATATCTACATGTGCATATGATACAAGCACATAAGTAGCACATAAGTAGTATTTCCAATGTTTAAATTCAGGCATATAGAAATCGGGGGTAATTTTTCTTAAAATATATTGTGGATTATTATTACCATGTAGATTTTTGATTTTTATTTAAATCTACACTGCTGTGTTACAGATCTTTAGCTTTTTTTCCATACTACTTTTTCCTACATGCTAATGTATTTGCCTCTTTGGCTAATATAACAGTTTTGAGTTTTGTATTTTTATTTTCTCTTGTTTTTTAATTGTTTTATTTTAAATATTTATATGACTTTAATGCTTTTGGGTACAGTGTTCAAATTTATTTTTCTGTATCAGTAATGAAAGAAAAATTTAAATCTATACCAGCAGCAGCAGAACAAAAAAATATATATTAGAATGAACAATATAATTATTACAAAAATACAGGTATTATCAATAATTAATTTCCTTTAATCAAAAAGCTTTAAAGAGATACTCCACTTTTGTGAAAAAATATAGCAAATAAAAAAAAGAATATAGTGTATGCAATTGTTACATAAGTCAAGTCACGTAATTTAATGTTAGTAAATATTACCTTTTCACTACACAGCAACTTTAATTTTCTGTAAAATTCAATAGAATATGGCAATCTTCAAGTGTATCCTCTATTGGTGTACATAACAGCCCAGGAAATGTCATTTTCTGCTTGTGTAATTGCCTGACTGGTTTTCCAAGATGTCTGCACTACGATGCATGTCAAAAATGTAGGCACCCTTTCCATCAGAAATTTTAGTTTTGGTGAGATACTTCCTAAGGGTTAACCACTTCTAAAGAGATGCAGAGACTTCAACATTTCCCCTCAGAGCACAGAGAGTGCACCAGCTGAATATAACAAACCAGATCCTCCCATTCAGAATCCGTATCCAATGAGCATATTGGAAAAAACAGCTTTTCCCTCAGAGCAGACAAAGGTAGGAATCTGCAGCAACATTTGTTAAAATACTGTAAATTGATCACCCAGGAGTGATTTATTTTTTCTCAACAAAGGTGGAGTTACTCTTTAAATTCAGTTTTTCCAGAACTAAAGGTTAAAAAAGGTTTTGAAACCACAGTTCTGCTTTCTTACTAATTACTCATTTCTCTTAGATGTGGTTATAATCTGAAATATTACAGGGCCAGGCAATGTGAGAATAGTATGTCCTAGTGTTAATTTTATAAACAAAGTTTTACATTTAAAAGTATACTTTTTCATTGCATTGAAAGATTTCTTGTCTAAATCTACTGTATATATAAACATCCTGCAGATACATTTTTTCAAGGGTTACTATCAGTTTTTTCTTTTTTTTTTAACAACCAAATATTGCTTCTTCCTGCCTATAAAAGTTTATTTTCTACACATTAACTAATAATAGTATTTAGGCTTGTCAACTGATTACTATATCCAGCTCTGTTGTCTTGTATTTATGTGTCCTGTGCAATTACTTGTTAAATAATGTCTTAGTCATTTGCAAATTATACCTAAAACTAGTGACATCATTCAAACATTAATTAGCCATTTTGCAATAAAGAAAAAAAAAAAACAATAGAATTTAGATATATTGACTTAAGTTATCTTTCCTTATAATTTTCCTCCTTTTTTATTGATGACAAATTACAGAATTATAGGATATATATACACATTTTACAGTTTGTTTTGTAAATGTTTTAAACTTCATAAAAATTATCCTGTGGTCAGTGGGTTCTGTGTTATCTTTATGTGACAAACAACCTGTAGTAGATTGGTTTGCAGAGTATTTTTGATATGGAAAATAATTAAACCTGTGTTTAGTTTTTTACTTTGCTCTTACAAGTGATTTTAGATACAAAAAAATGAATATAAAACTTAGCAGAATATTCAAACAATATTCACAGATGCTTTTTTTGCTAATAATTCTAGCCTGAGTGATTTCCATGATATACAGCTTGTGCCCAAAGCTGGCAATACACAGTTAGATTTTTATTTGAACATTCATGGATACATCTTTCATCAGAACATTCCTTCTTGCCATCACTGTATCAACTAATATTATTTGAAAACCCCTAAAATGTCATCCAGACCTGCTAATTGAATGGAATCCCAGATGTATTAAACAGGTTTCATTACAATATATAGGATTATTCCTAAATGAAAACTGCATTCTTGTTAATAATTTTGTTAATTTTAAAAGTTTTCCATTATGCTTTTACAAATTAGTTTTATCACTACAGTCGAAAATAAACACAAACATTCCAAAAATGAAATTCTACTGGTATATGCTCAGCTTTAGTCTCCACTCCTTGTGTATTAGAGATATCCTCATAAGATTCTTTGCAGCTGACATTTAACAATAGAGACTCTGAGATGGGGGCCAGGTCTCAAAATGTTGATTTGACTGAAGCTATTTAGAAGCATAGGGGGCATGCACCAGATGAGCTCTGTGACCGTGGTGTCCTTTGGACACAGCTGATCACAGATCATGGTAAAGGACCAAGCACATCGGCCGTTTACATGTGATCAGCATTTTTTTCCTCACATGCTGTGTAAGGAAAGGAGAGCGGATAAACAGCAAGTCTGACAAGGCACAATGAGTACATTGTTTACACTGATAATCAGGGTACTGATCATCAGTGCCCTGATTATCAGTGCAGCCCCATCTGAGCCAATCAGTGCTGCAAATCAGTGCCCATCAGTGCCGCCTCATCAGTGCCATCTCATCAGTGCCTCCTCATCAGTGCCAATCAGTGCAGCTTATCAGTACCCATCAGGGCCACCTCATGAGTGCCCATCAGCGAAGCCTCATCAGTGCACATCAGTGCAGTCTCATCAGTGCCCATCGGTGCAGCCTCATCAGTGTCCATGAATGAAGAAGAAAAATGACTTATTTGACATAAACTAAGAAAAAATTTCTTTTTTCAAAATGTATTTTTTTTATTTGTTTATCAAAAATAAAAAGCCCAGTGGTGAAAAAGAAAGCTCTCTGTCTCAAAACAATTTTAAAAATGCCACATGGGTACAGTGTTGCATGACATTGCAATTGTCAAAGTGTGAAAGCTCTGAAAGCTGAAAATTGGCCTGGACAGGAAGGGGGTGAAAGTGCCTTGTTTTGAAGTAGGTAAAGTGTTTCCAAACCCAATAACAAAAGCAGAATATATTGCAGCTAACCAGTCCTTGGATATGGTGGCTGCATTTGTTTTTTTCCCCCCTACGTTTACCTAGAGATCCTATCCCATTTCTTGTGCTAGGGTCAAACGCTCACTCACTGTACTCTATCTATGGAGGAGGAGCATTGTCACCCTAGGGTCCTTGCTGCTGATTTTGACCTCCTTCCTTTCTTCCTATCTCCATAACATAGGTGGAGGTGTTCTGTAATTCACAAAAGCAAATTGGCCAGTGATAATAACACTGCTGGAGATTCTGGTGCAGCAGAAGCGAACAGCATAGGAAGATACAAGCTGACTGGAATTATGGCATGATCAATTCGTATTGTTTTGCATTTATTGTTTTATATAACAGATACTGTATACCACAATGCTTTCAATCATTTAATCAACAAACCAAAAGAGAGATAACATTAGTTCCCTTGCTAGAATTTATTTCCTTTTTCAATCAATATTTTCTTGATCAAAGAACATATATATGTACAGTCAAATCTAATATGATCAGCTTTGTTGCCACGCTCAGTAATTTACATACAAGTGAAAATGGTATTCCATATTTTGGCTATGCTATCTATCTAATATAAATTTAGTCTGCTAGAATTGAGAAACAAAATAAATTAAGTGGTCTGCTGTTTCTCTAAACTGGGCATGTTTAAGCTTCAGCTGATGTGATGTGCCGTTGATGTGTTTAACTTCACTATATGCTATGTTTATTGGTCTGTTTCCTGACAGCAGTGCTTGCAATGATTTTAAAACAGGACCATCAGATGCTGCATATTAACTATACCCCTGTTCAAAACACATTACAAGTAATGAGTTACATTGATTTTCATCTGCAGTCAAGCAAAATGGTCTTCTTACTGAAACAAATGCTAGAAATTGCAACTGTGCTCATAAAAAATAATGGTAGCTAGTGAGGCCACATAATATGTAAAGATAATTAAGGCTGTTTTATGCAGCTACATCGGTTTAAATGTGGATACACAGCTACATCATTATAAATGTGGTCATATTACACATCATCCCTAATAGACGGGACAACTAAAAGAATGTACTGTATGTGTAATGAGAAAATGGATGTAAAAAATGAAAAAATCCCAACTCACTATTTCAAATTCAACATTGAAATGAGTTGTATTGAACATGAAATTAGAATTGCAGGCACAATGTAAAAACATTTTAGGTAGGTCGACTTCTCACCATTTGGAACACCACTATGATCTATTTAAAAAGCTCTTAAAACATATCCTTAAAGTGGATCTAAAGGCTCAAGGTTGTTTTACCTTCATGTAAATATGGAGCCTCGTGCCCCCATAGCCAGCTTCAAGCTCTGGGGGCACTCGGCAGGATGGAGGGGCCAGGAGCGCCGGCAGGGGACCCAAGAAGAGGAGGATTAGGGCTTCTCTGTACAAAACCACTGCACAGAGCAGGTATTGTAAGTATAACATGTTTATTTGTCTTTTTAATTCTGCCTTAACATTACTTACAAAAAGCCATTGGGAGTCTGACTCCCACAATTCCTCACATTTAGAAGTGCACAGAAGAGAACATTACAGAAGTGTGATTTTTCCTGCTGTGCTAGATCTTCATTTTCTGGCAATCTCTGTTAGCTTATATGTCATATGATACAGTATGGATCCAACCATGGCTTGGCAAATACTGAGTTTACATTAGGATAATAGAGAGGTGGTGACGCTGGTGATGCAGGTGCATCCAGGCCCAAAAGATTAAATGAGTTTAACCTACTGATGCAGTATATAGTCAAAATATATTTGACTATATTTAGTCAAAATGTATATTTATTCATGATGTAAAACATAATGTGATAAAAATCTGATGTGTACGTTGTGCTGCTGGATCTCACTTTTCTTGAAATCTTTATCCTCTGATACCTCCCTACCCCTGACACTGTAGTCTTCAGGTGCGGCAGAGGGTAATAAATTGTAGGGAACTTTGACAGGCACTATTTAAGACAATGTCCTCTCTTTCCATCACTCATAGAAGACATATTACAGCTTCTATGAATAAAACTGGGTCTATGAATGGAGGATGGACAGATGACAGAAAAGTTTGCCCCTATATTCATAGATCGTGTTTAATTTATACAGTATGAATTAAAAAGAAAGGTGGACACGTGTCCTTTACCAATAAGAATACAGGGTAATTGTGTAATGGTTATATAACATGTTTGTCTAAAAAATGAGGTCATCATACTGGCAAGAATACATGTTTTTAAGATATTATATATCATCTTAATTATCTGCTTTCCCAGAACTGTTTAATTTGCAGTTTGTCTGGATCGTTTCCCAAATCCCAAATCTTGTTTATTTCCTGTGCTATTGTGCAACAATCCTCTGGACATATTCTTAACTAAAAGTTTTGAAGAAAACACAAATGATAATATTTAAAGCAGATCTCCACCCAAAAGAGGAACCTCCGCTTGTTTGCTTTCCCCCCTCAGCTGCCACATTTGGCCCCATTTGAGGGAAAGGAAGGGGGGAACGGGTACCTGGTTTTGACACCTGGAAGTTTGGCACCCCTTCATCTTCCCCCGCCGCCAGGCCATTCACAAATTGCAGCACGCTTCGTGCATGCGCAGTAGGGAGCAAGCTGTGAAGCCGCAAGGCTTCACTGCCGGTTTCCCATAAAAGAAATGGCGGTGGCAGCACCCGAGAGCCGATTGGCTGGGGTGAAGACACCGCTGGATTTGTGGACAGGTAAGTGTCCTAATATTAAGAGTAAGCAGCTACAGTATTTTTAGTTGCTGACTTTTAATTTTTTTCTAAGGGAACCTGGAGCTCTTCTTTAAGACATAGTTCTTAGCTAAGGCATAACTCTATCCTTCATAGAACCTGCATGGAAACCTCTTCCTTTCAACACCAACAGACAGAGCTATTGCATACCTAGCCACATGTAAAGCAGGTGGGTATTCCTGAGTTTTAAGTGGATGCTTTACAAAAAGAGGACAACGTGTGGGTCAGTGGGAAAAAAACAAAACAAAAAGGATAAATGTGATCATTATTTATAGTGGAGAGGTTAGATTTTATGTCTCTCTTTTTTCTTTTTTTTTTGTTAAATATGATTTCTGTTCAGTGACTGGTTAGTGGACATTCCTTTCCATGTTTACCTTTTTGAAGAGGTAACCAGACTCATGGGCAAATGTTGCACACAGAGGCAGAAGAGCAGCTGCTGAAATTCATAAATATCTTCTTATTTGTTTTACAGTGGAAAAAAAGAAACCAAAAAATGGAGTAGTAAATACCGTTGGCTGTGCATTATTCTAATCTGTGTTGAATCTTAAAGTGGTTGTAAACCCTTACAAACCACTTTGACCTACAGGTAAGCCTAGATTAAGTCTTACCTGTAGGTCCAAGAAATATCTCCTAAACCTACACGGTTTAGGAGATATTTGCAAAAAAAGACAGGCACCACTGTCTACGGCGCATGTGCCGTAGACAGTGGCGCGCAGGCGCACTGAGCACGCCGCTGCTGACAGCGATATGCCGCTCGTGTCGGCTCCCGTGCGCATGCGCGGGAGTGACGTCATCGCGGCTCCGGCGAATCACAGCGCTGGAGCAGCGAGACCCGGAAGTCACTCCGGGATACATGGCAGTGGTGAAGATGAAGAAGGAGGACCGCTTACGGGGGCTTCGTTCTCAGGTAAGTTATTCATAATGAGCTAATATGCTATGCATACTAGCTCATTATGCCTTTGCCTTTCAGGGTGCATTTTTTTTTGATTGGCTTTACTCCCTCTTTAAGCTTAGTGGTTCATTCCTGTAATCTCTCTGTGGTATTTGTAATTTTCTGTGAGTAAGATGTCATGGTGTGCTGTTGATGTACAGAACACCCCAGGAAATGTTATTTCCTGCTTAAGTGATTGGCTGACTTTTTCTCCCAGAGGTCTACACTAAGATAAAATTCTAATTTTACACATCCTCTGTAATACAATATTTAATTTCACTGAGATACTCTAAAAGGGTTAAACACTGTATGTCAAATGGGGTGCAGACCCTGCAGCTTTTATCATTAGAACACAAAATGTAAACCAGCTAACTATAACCACGTTATAACCTATAAACAGGTAGAAATCT
Organism: Lithobates sylvaticus; assembly: GCA_028564925.1. Taxonomy (NCBI): domain Eukaryota; kingdom Metazoa; phylum Chordata; class Amphibia; order Anura; family Ranidae; genus Lithobates; species Lithobates sylvaticus. The sequence continues at coordinate 570,852,256 of CM053026.1, read as the reverse complement.
GCAACAAAATTTGTTACAATTCCTGCATTGCACATTGATCACCCAGAGGGGAATTTTTTTTTTGTTTTTTCCTCAACAAAAGTGTTACTCGTTACATATCACCTACAGTGCCTTGAAAAAGTAATCATACCCCTTGAAATGTTAGACATTTTGTCATGTTACAACTAAAAATGTAAATGTATTTTATTGGGATTTTATGTGATAGACCAAAGTGGCACATAATTGTGAAGTGGTAGGAAAATTTTAAATGGTTTTTAATTTTTTTTACAAATAAATATGTGAAAAGTGTGGCGTGCATTTGTATTCAGCCCCCTTTACTCTGATAACTCTAACTAAGATCTAGTGGAACCCTTTGCTTTCAGAAGTCACATAATTAGTAAATAAGAGTACGCCTGTGTGTAATTTAATCTCAGTAAAAACACAGCTGTTCTCTGAAGCCTTCAGAGGTTTGTTATAGAACCTTAGTGAACAAAAAGCATCATGAAGGCCAATGAACACACCAGACAGTTCAGGGATAAAGTTGTGGAGAAGTTTAAAGCAGAGTTAGGTTATAGAAAAATATCCCAAGCTTTGAACATCTCACGGAGCACTGTTCAATCCATCATCTGAAAATTGAAAGAGTATGGCACAACTGCAAACCTACCAAGACATGGCCGTCCACCTTAACTGACAAGTCAGGCAAGGAGAGCATTAATCAAAGAAGCAGCCAAGAGGCCCATGATAACTCTGGAAGAGCTGCAGAGATCCACAGCTCAAGTGGGAGAATCTGTCCACAGGACAACTATTAGTCGTGCACTCCACAAATCTGGCCTTTATGGAAGAGTGCCAAGAAGAAAGCCACTGTTGAAAAAAAAAACATAATAAGTCCCAATTGCAGTTTGGGAGAAGCCATGTGGGGGACACAGCAAACATGTGGAAGAAGGTGTTTTGGTCAGATGAGACCAAAATAGAATTTTTGGCATAAAAGCAAAACGCTATGTGTGGCGGAAAACTAACACTACACATCACCCTGAACACACCATCCCCACCTTGAAACATGGTGGTGGCGGCATGTTGTGGGGATGCTTTTCTTTAGCAGGGACAGGGAAGCTAGTCAGAGTTGATGAATGGAGCCAAATACAGGGCAATCTTAGAAGAAAACATGTTAGAGTCTGCAAAAGACTTGAGACTGTGGGGAGGTTCACTTTCTGGGAGGGCAACAGCCCAAAACTTACAGCCAGAGTTTACAATGGAATGGTTTAGATTAAAGCATATTCGTGTGGCCCAGTCAAAGTCCAAACCTAAATCCAATTGAGAATCTGTGGCAAGACTTGAAAATTGCTGTTCACAGATGCTCTCTATCCAATCTAACAGAGCTTGAGCTATTTTGCAAAGAAGAATGGGCAAAAATGTTACTCTCTATATGTGCAAAGCTGGTAGAGACCCAAAAAGACTTGCAGCTGTAATTGAAGTGAAAGGTGGTTCTGCAAATTATTGACTCTGGGGGGCTGAACACAAATGCATGCCACACTTTTCACATATTTATTTTTAAAACATTTTGAAAACCATTTATCATTATTTTACCTTCCATTTCACAATTATGTGCCACTTTGTGTTGGTCTATCACATAAAATCCCAATAAAATACATTTGACTTTTTTGGTTGTAACATGACAAAATGTGGAAAATTGCAAGGGTTATGAATGCTTTTTCCAAGGCAATGTATACCAGGAAAGCTGTGCCTAAAAATTCCAAAGGACTAGTTAGCAGTGTTCTGTCGTTTTTTTCTGCAGCTGATCTTTCACCCAGAGCCAATTTGCCATGCCTTTGTCCCATGCTGTTTTTTGTTTTCAGGTGGCAGTCATGGCAGTACAGCAGGACTACTATTCCTGATGTCAGACCCATTATCCTGCTGACTGATAGCATAATGATCAAGAGACAATGGGAGATGTCTTCAGATTTGCAGTATTAATGAATAAAAAAGCAGGGAGAAACTTACAGTGTAGGTCCTCATGTACAGCTTTGCAGAATGCTCTCAAAAGAATAGCAAACAGTGCAAGAGTACAATGATCAAATCCCACTCCAAATTTTTTGAGCATAGCAGTCATCAGAGACATGCGTATGCCTTACATGATTTTACATAGCAGCTTTGGGGCTACAGAAACAGTCAGGCAGTGATATTTTTAATATTCAACCAATGCTACCGTGCTTCAAGAGGAACAATTCTATGGTAGCTTTTAGTGTAAAAGCTGCTACCATATAAACTATCAAAAGTATTGTGACACCTGCCTTTACACACACATAAACTTTAATGGAATCCCAGTCTTAGTCCGTAGGGTTCAATATTGAGTTGGCCTATAACATAACAGCTTCCACTCTTCAAGGAAAGCTGTCCACCAGGTTTAGGGGTGTGTCTATGGGAATGCTTGACCATTCTTCCAGAAGCGCGTTTGTGAGATCAGGCACTAATGTGGATGAGAAGGCCTGGCCGCAGTCTCCGCTCTAATTCATCCCAAAGGTGTTAAGGTGCAGGCCAGTCAAGTTCCTGCACCACATCTGCTCACCCATGTCTTTATGGACTTTGCTTTGTGCATTGGTCCAAATCATTTGGTGGAGGAAGGTTTATGGTGTGGGGTTGTTTTTCAGGGGTTGGACTTGGCCCCTTAGTTCCAGTGAAGGGAACTCTTAAGGCATCAGCATATTAAGACATTT
>CM053026.1:570828569-570849072 GCA_028564925.1 Lithobates sylvaticus | reverse complement strand
TTTACAGATCCCTGGCACTGCTGAAATGTAAACACAGCAAAGAGAATCCAAAGTGATGTCAATATAACTTATCATAAAATTAAAGCATAATCATTTTACAGAAGTTGTGGCATGCAGTAATTAAACAGCAAATGTTTTGTACAAATCAACATCTGAGTATAAAAATCCTAAAATCATTACATATTGTAGGTTCATAGAGATATAGTGGTTGATTTACTATAAAAGTAGAGCATGTTCTCTTTGCAAGTGAATTTATGTTTAGGTAATGTGGTGAACAGCCTATTTGCCTTTAGTAAATCAACCGCATGATGTTTACCATCATATTTTTAATAATAATCTGCATATATAGATCCAATGTCCATTGTCAACCTTCTCAAGAAAAAGCAGTTTAAAGAAATGTCTTGATAAGAGAAACAAATAGAAAACATATATAGTGCATCAATATACTGTACACACATGATGAGTTATTTAGTTACAAGCAGTAACACATACAGACCTCCTCATAAGTTTTTTTTTTTTTATATACATGGAAAAAAACATATGTAGTAAACTGGTTTTAAGGCATGACATCAGACTGAGAAACAACTGGGAAAAGGAACGCTATACTGATAACCTACCCCAATTGCATTTGTCTTAAACAAGTTAAAAAGTGGTCACTACTCACTATATAAAGTTAGGGTTAACAAAAATACATATTTGTTTCTATCTATTTTCCTCTCTCGATATGTCCTATCTTTATGTCAGGATTTTTGGATATCCAAGCATACAGCAAGCCTATTCTCCAGTATTTCACTTTCACTGGAGTTTAACGGCTTCTTTTGTGGCTTGTCTTGGGAGCTTGATAACTTGATTTGTATATAGTATTACAATTTCACAAGTTGATCTTGTCCTCTCATTTTTTTCATTTGGTTTGAACATTCTTTATGTGACATTTGTAATTTACACTTTACCACTGACTTCCCTTTTTTTTATAGTTGTAGTAGATTTTGTCTTCACTTTTCTTTCTCTTAACCACTTGATTAACCTACCACTTGTCAAATTCTGATTCCTTCAAGATTTGTCATTTTTCTTTTTACAGGATTTGTGCTTGTAAAATGAGCCAGTTGAATACTTGAAGAAAGCACAGAAATAAAATGTAGCTATTAAGAAAATAACACAACTAATCAGTTATTGTAATAAACCTGCACAACGGGTGTTTTGGTGAAGCGGTTAAAAAGGTAGAATTAGCTAAAACAGTAACGGGTACACTTGCCATTGTGAAAAACATCTTTCTGAAATTAGAAAGCAAATTTGGATGCATGTGTACAGCTAAAACATTTTGTAACTTTTAAAGAATTCTGAAACAAAAAACTTTAAATCTTGTTTATATTTTAACAACAAAAAGAATACCAAAATAAATGTATTTATTATATAAGAGAAAGTTTTTTTTGTTTTTTTTTTGCTGGCTAGCTTAAATGTGTGCTGGGGACCTTAATATAGCATTGCTGGAAATAGTCTTATATTCAAACGCTCCTTGGGATACTCAACCTTTGGTTTACACCAGCCCAGGGGATATATCAAGACAAAATCCTGTCAGATTTTTTATTGTAATGTGCTGTGCTGTCTTCTTAAAAAAAAGTTGCATTTGCATCTCATTTCTGCATTAAAAATCCAGGCATATACTTCTAATTTAAGGATAATTGCTTTAGACCAGGAAAATCATTCTTTTCTGCCATCTCTGTCGACAAAGCACACAGGTCTTTAGTGAGAGGCACCTATGACTAGAATGCTTTAAGATACAGCATTCTGAATAAAAAAATGCATTTCCTTTTTTTAGATTGGGATCAAAACAATGTTATTTAACCACTTCAGCTCTGGACGGTTTACCCCCCTACATGACCATTTTTTTGCAATCTGACACTGCGTTACTTTAACTGAAATTGCGCAGTTGTAAAAAACACTGTACCCAAACAAAACTGATTGTGCTATAAAGAAAAAAAAAGACCAACATTTTTGAAAAAAAAAAACATTATTTTTTACTTTCTGCTATAAAACACATACATTTCTTCATAAATTTAGACCAATATGTATTCTGCTACATATTTTGGTAAAAAAATCCCAATAATTGTATATTGATTAGTTTGTGCAAAAGTTATAGCGCCTACAAACTATGGGATATTTTAATGGAAGTTCTATTTTTTTTACTAGTAATGGTGGTGATCAGTGACTTAAAGCAAGACTGCGACATTGCGGAGGACAAATTGGACACTAAGTGACACTTTTTGGGGACCAGTGACACCAATACAGGGATCAGTGCTAAAAAATATGCACTGTCACTCTACTAATGACACTGGCAGAGAAGATGGGGTTAACTGCATGGGTGATCAAAGGGTTAAATGTGTCCCAGGGAGTGCTTTCTAACTGTGTGGGGTGTGCTTGTACTGTGCCGTGTCCCTGCTTAGCAGAAACACAGGAACTTTGTCTTCCCTTGTCACAGAATGGTGATCTGCCTTGTTTACATAGGCAAACAGACGTTCTGCCTCTGTCAGGAATGATCGTGGGTCCCGGCAGACATCGGGTCCACCAGACCCACTGATTGGCCCCTGCTGTGTCCAATCACAGTGGCAGCTGGTCATCGGCGGCAAATGCCGCAAACCCAGAAAAGGCGATCACAAACAGGTATGTGACTTTGCCTGTTCTTAGGGTGATGTACTACTTGCAAAGTCCAAGACCCCTCTGAGTGGAGGCACTGGGATTGATTTACTAAAGCTGGAGAGTGAAAAATCTGGCACACCTGTGCTTGGTAGCCAATCCGTGTCTAACTTCAGCTTGTTCAAATAAGCTTTGAAAAAAAAAAAAACGGGAAGCTGTTTTTTTCTGCAGAGCTGCACTAGATTTTACACTCTCCAGTCTTAGTAAATCAATCGCACTGTATTTAAGAAAGAATAAGGAAAGTCCCTTGGCTTCATCTACAGAGAGGCTGAGATCTTTTGAATTACACATGTGCTACAGAGGGAAAGTGGTTACAAATTAGAGTTTGGAAAATGGTTATTTTGGGCCAGGCAAAAGTTTGGCCGGAACATCGCCTGTTCCCTCATTCGGCAAACACCCAAACTTGCCAGGCACTCGGCGAGATTTTAGCCTGCTGAGAGCCCCACAATGCACTGCGGTCTGCACAGTGCATTCTAGGGCCATAATTTAATGAAACCTTGCACCTGACCGCTGGAAGGTGCAAGACTTTGCCAATTAGGGCACAGAGCGCTGTCAGAGCCCTGATTGGACAAAGTAATGATGATGTTGCCCAATCACGGCTCAATGCTCATTGTCCTTCCCCACACTATAAAAGGTTCTTTCCCACAGGAAGCTATTGCGGTGTGTTGTTGGAGTGGAGATACAGTAGATAGAAAAGTTAGCGTCTTCACTTATTGTGACTCTGAGTGTAGAGTGTTAGAGTGTTAGTGTAGTGTTAGTATACTGTGAATATAGTGTGTCAGTATAGTGTGAGTATAGTGCAGTGTGTGAGTATAATGTAGCGTCAGTGTAGTGTTATAGTGTAGAGAAGTGTTTAACACAGCATTAGATAAAATTCTATACAGTGCTGTATACACTTTTTTTTTGGGGGGGGGGGGGGGGGGGGTTGCTGCGTGTTTTTTTTTATCTGTCTTATTTTGTCCCCTGCCTGCCTTCTTTTTTTTTCTATTGTCAACCAACGTTTTTCTGACTGAGATGTTGGTAAATTACAAGAAACTTACAGTCAATCTTTGTGGTGATTTTGTACCATAATCATTCCAATGTACTCTGTTTTTACTTTGCCTATCATTGTTAAATAAATTCAATTTTTTCTATTCAACATATTTGTGCCTTTAAAGTCCACTAAGGGGATACCTTCCCTTTGTCTACTTTTAAGTACTTGGGAATAGTGATTTTTCTGCCCCTGTTTAACAGGGGCATGTAGTTACAATTTTTGATATAATATTTCACAGCAGGGCCCATTCCTGCACCCAACAAGAGTAATTGTGAGGGCTTACAGTGTTGTGGCACCACCACCACCGCCCAAGGTCCAATTTTTCTGCCCCTGTTTAACAGGGGCATGTAATTAAAAAATGTTATATAATATTTCAACACAGGGCCTGTCACTGCGCCAAACAAGAGTAACTGTGAGGGCTTACAGTGTTGTGGCACAACCACCACCACCCAAGGCTCACTTTTTCTGCCCCTGTTTAATAGGGACATGTAATTAAAGTTTTTGATATTATATTTCACAGCAGGGCCCGTTCCTGCGCACAAGAGTATCTGTGAGGGGTTACAGTGTTCTGGTACCACCAACACCTAAGGCCCAATTTTCTGCAGAGTATATAGGGCAGGACATATAGTATATATACTGCTGTTTAGAGTATATAGTCCCTGGGGGCTTGGGGGACCCGCACGCCATTTTTTTTAGGGTGCAGGGTTCCCCTTAAAATCCATAACAGACCTGAAGGGCCTGGAATGAATTTTGGGGATGACATACATGCCATTTTGTTTTTGTATTTTTGGTATTTTTATCTATATTGCCGGGATCGACAATACATTTCAGCCTCAAGCAGTTTAAATTAAATTTTTTCCTTTAGAAATGTAATTTTGCTGTGGCACTTTTATAAACATGGAAAAAATGTGCTACTTTACAGGCATACTAAGGACACCCCCCAGGCACGATATTTAAAGGAATATTACATTTTTATTGTTTCACTTTAAGCATTATTAAAATCATTGCTCCTGAAAAAACTGCAGTTTTTAAAACTTTTTTTTGCATTGATATGTGTGCCCTGGGACAGGACCCGGGTCCCTAAACACTTTTTAGGACAATAACTTGCATATAAGCCTTTAAAATTAGCACTTTTGATTTTTCATGTTCGTGTCCCATAGACTTTAACAGTGTTCAAACTAATTTTTTGCCTGTTTGCATGTTCAGTTGCAAACTGAACCGGGGGATGTTAGGCTCATCCCTTGTCATCATAGGCATTCTGCACTTTAGACTGATATAGGGCCAAGTAAAAATGAACCAACTCCCTCATTACCTCATTTGGCGTATTTACAAGCTTACCATTTTTGTGTATAGAGCAGCTATTACGGGGGCAGTAGTTTTGGCACAAACTAATTAAGCAAGGAGGTGGTCCATTTGTTCCTCCTCCTCAAAAAAGGCTTGATTGGAGAAAAATCTTTTTTTTTCTGCCACATAATGGGTTACATTCTTGTATACTTCCTGCGGTGAAACAAGTATCGTCCATCAGACCATACATATTCTGACATAACCTTACAATCACTGGATGTAATTCGTCTGCTCCTATTGATGTTGCAGTTACTCCTCGCTTAATACTAAAATGTTTTGATGCATGGTGAGCAGGCCCGAAGGAACAGATAGTTAGTCTGCCAAACGCGTTGGCTATCCATACACACAAGCATCTGTTCAAGCTCTTGGGACTGAGTATCAACTCTGGTCAAATACACATATGACCAAATGTTATTATTGTATCTATTTTAAACCATGTAAACTTTGTAATAAATATTTTTTTTTGTGGTTATGCTTACCTCGGTGACAGAAAAATGCATCTGTGAAAATCCCATTACTCTATGAGTGAGTGATTTCCTCTCTCTCATTTTCTTTTCTATTATACTTTGACACTTCCTCCATCAAATCTCCCAGTTGAATCTTCCCAGATTGCACTGACGAAGTACATTTATTTACAACTCACAATATCTCACTTAGCACTTCTCCCCCTCTGGAGAATCCATGGTGTCATCAGCTGATTTTTTAGCTGCATCTTGAATGGCCACCAGATCAGGGCTGGGTATGATGGTGTTGATGTCCATGTGCTGCCCGGAGCAGCCTTCCTCAGCCCCAGGATCAGCCTCAGCATCAGTGTCTGCATATCTGCTAGTTTTTGAGTAAAGCAGAGTATAGTGCCATCCTTAGCTGACAGATGATTATTTCTTCCCAACTTGCTAGCCAAATCTTTTGGCTTGTCAGGAATGTGTGGTGTTCTCAGTGGAAGCGTGGTGGCACCATGTTGGAGCTCCTTGGCCGCCACTTCTTCTTTGGATTTTCTGGTCAGCATTAGGATGATCTGGGCAGTTCAGGTGTCGTCAGGGAGCTGCGGTGAAGAGAAATCAGTCACTGGTGATACAGAGAAGAACCAGAGCCAGGGAGAGGATCACAGCAGGATCAAAGCAGGGAGCCATGTGAAGCATGTCCACTCACATGCCCGTCTTGGCCACGCCCCACCAGAAAATATTAATAGACCTGAGAATCTGGTAGTTTGTATTTACTGACAACACATTACAATTTTTAGATCTAAGACTGTCAGGACACATTTAGATACAGCACACGCTGCTATAAGTAACATTAAGGTCTCCACTTTTTAGATGTAACTCCCATTGTTCATGTGGAAAAATATATTAAACATAATAATGGCCATTTCATGTTTTGTAAAGATGGACCAAAGGACATATGCAATGCCTTTAAGATATTACAGGATTTAAAGGGTAAGTTCACCTTCTATTTTATTTTTCTAAATTCCAGCTTCTCAATGTACCAATATACCATTAATGTACTTATTTTGCAAAAAAAAAAAAAGCTTTCTATTTATCCTACACTCCCCTTACCTCAGTGTCCAACTAGCTGTTTTAAAAAAAAAACTTCTCCATTACTTTTTCAGTACCTTCTGGATAGACCTTAGGATGTGACACAGGAGGGAGTTCACCAGTTGACCTGATTAGCACACACCCTACATCATCCACCCCCCCCCCCTTTCTAGCAGATCACTATCATCCACCTCATCAGGTGCATGTTTTTACAATGTAATCAGTGAATACCGTTCTGACAAAATACATAGACATAGATCATTCATTAGGCAGAGTGTGCAGTAGCTGAGTGATCAGATAACAGCCTATGTAGATAGAGCTGTAGTATTGAAACCAGGATAAGTATGTCCTAGGTCCTGTAAAGCTCAACATACACTATGCAATCCAATTGTACAATCTGTTTTAGATCCACCATCAACTATGTAGTGCTAGGGCCTGCTTGATTGGATATAGAGTGATTGGGTAGCTGGAGTGTCCCCCTATTTTATAGTTTTGAGAACATACAGAGATTGTACAATCAGATTGTATAGTGCATGGCCACCTTTATACACCTAAAATTAACTAGTTGTGCTTTCAGTGCCAATAATTGTTCAAGGCATACCAAACACAGAACCAAACACACATTTTGCCATGTGAAAAAACAAAAAACAAACGACAAACACGGAAAAACGCACAGTAAAAAACGTGTAACCTGCATCATGCCAAACTGTCCCATGAGATAATATGCTCACGGGCTGCCAAGTGTAAGGTAGCCCATTGAAATCAATAGATTTCCCTATGCATGTTGCAGGAAAAATAAGCCAAAAAAACACTATGGTAGATGTAAATGGGGCATGAAAGTGGAATTGGTGTGAAAGCCTGGCAAACTGCACAGAAAATACATGCTTTGCTGTGAATTTCAGAAACTTGCTGCAAACACACCAAAAAGCACTGTAAAAATTGCACCATGCTCTACTCTAAAAAAAAGTTCTGGAGCTTCTTTGGAGTGATTGTTGCGTGTAGGGCAGCCCATTTAAGTGAATAGGTTACCCAATACATGACAACTGGAAATGCAACAAAATGCCCCCATCCCTCAAAAAAAGAAAAGCGCATGGGAACATGAGTTCTCTCTATGTGACGATGTGAATGGTGCCTGACAGCTGAGTGTCTCCATCCACTCCCTCCTATGTACAGTACAGACGGTATTGCGCTGGAAATCACCACTGCGAGCTGTGCTTATTGCGCTCGCTGCCCACACGAGATGCCACACATCCATAGTAATGTATTGGGGGCAGCGAGCGGGAGGAGCGGCATAGCTCGGCGCTGGCTCCCGTGACAGGGCTCACAGGTGTCAATCTTGCCGCTAACAGCGGTGAGATTGACAAAATATCGGCGGCACCCACTTTACCCACTGTATAAAGATGGCCATAACCTATGCAATCGGATTGCACAATCTCTGTACAATTTCCTTTAGAATTACCAGAACTATGGAAAAAGAGGACCCACCAGAACAATCAATTTAATTTGTATCAAATCAGGCAGGCCTTTTCACTATATAGCTAATGGGAGAGCTAAAGGAGCTTGTGCAATCAGATTCTAATGTGTTTGGTAACCTAAAGGGAAGATGTAGGAAATTAGATAGAAATAAAAAAAAGAGGTGGTATGGTAATGTGTATGTGTTCAAGACTGGTAATGCACACCCTATCACACCCTTTTCTGTGATGCAACAACACAGTAAACGATGGGAGATTACCTACAGGAAGTGATGCAAGCAGAAATAATGTTTTAAAACTCAGGCATGAACATAGTAACATAGTAACACAGTTGGTAAGATTGGATCAAGACATCAGTCCATCCAGTTCAAACTGTGTAGGTGTATGTGTGTAGAAAAATTATTTCTCATATCCCCTTAAATTGTTTACATTAAGATGCAGGTCCAAGAGTCTTTTAAAACTATCCATACTTCCTGCCAACACCACCCCTAAAGAGTAACTTGCGTTTATATTTTCACCCCCCAAGTTACATTTACCAATATTAAACTTCATTTGCCATGTAGTAGCCCACTCAATTACTTTATTCAGGTCTTCTTTTAACATTTCTATATCCTACTGTGTTGTTATTGCCATGCATATTTTTGTGTCATCAGCAAACACTGAGATCAAGCTATTTATCCCACCCCTATGTCATTTATAAGCAAATTAAACAGAATTGGTCCCAGGACAAAGCCCTGGGGTAACCCCACTGACCACTCTAGAACATTCTGAGTACACATTATTTATCACAACCCTTTGGACATGCCCCCATAGCCAATTTTCTATCCAGGTATATACCGTATGGTCCATGCCTACAGATCTCAGCTTGTAGATTAAGAGTTTGTGGGGGACTGTATCAAATATTTTTGCAAAATACAGATACACCATATCCACCTGCCTACATTTGTCCAGATGGGAGCTTACTTCCTCTTAGAATGTTAATAGATTGGTTTCTTTTATATGGCCCCTTATCATCCCTTCAAATAGTTTACAAACTACTTATGTTAGATTGACAGCAGGTACCAATCCTGTCAGTAAGCTGTCCATGCAGATTAGGAATAGGGGTCTGGCTATAACCTGACTGAGTTCTTTAAGGACTCTCAGGTGTAAGCCATCTGGTCCTGGTGATTGGTTAAGCTTCTCTAATCCTTTCTGGATTCCAGGCTCTGTTAGCCACAAAGGTAGATCCTGTGGCATATAGCTAACAATACTGTCGTGGTCAGAATACCCCTCCGTTTCCTGTGTGAAGACTGAGAAGAAGAAAGCATTTAGTACAGCTGCCTTCTCCTTGTCATCTGTAACCACCTTCCCTTCCTCGTCCTTTATGGGGCCTATGTGTTCTGTCCTCGCCTTTTTACTATTAATATATTTAAAAAACTTCTTGGGATTATTTTTACTCTCCTACATAGTACATAGCGGATGTGTCTCTCAAAGTCTTTTTTAGCCGCCCTGATTGCGTACTTACCCCTCATATTGCATTCCTTGTATTGTTTGAATACTGACACTGTATTCTAGTGTGATTGGGAAAACGATATCGCGCTAAACTCTAAAAAATAAATGAAAAATGGGTGTGACCAAAGCAGCTACATATGAATGTGACGAAAAATTCTATAGGTAATGTGAATAAAAATGTAGCGCTAAACATAAGTGAGCATATAACAAATTAATGGTGCCCAATAATTAGTGACTCAAATCACAGTTCTGAATACAAGGATAACTCCCTATATATATAAAAAAGTTTAAATGAGAATCAACCCTAAAAAAGTCCAATGTGCATACGCACACTCAAAATAAATCGAACAGTGATATTCCTTGTGAGATAATGAAAACAAAGTTCAAAGTGTTTGTATACACTAAAATGGTGATAACAAAGTCCCAAATATGATGAAAACGGTGTGATTTTTCAGAGACACGGAATGGCTTGGACTAGATCCTCTTGTTCTAACACCTTAAATCGATATAGAGAAAAGGATGTATGCTTACCAGAACGAGTGGACTCCCTGTCAGCGACACGGAGTCGAACAAGCCTGTAGAATCCGAACACCGATAGGTGGAACGTCTCTGGGGTAGACCGATGGAGTCTGTGGAGTTGTCGCTGTGATGTAATGGCAACCAAACCTCGGAGAACCCAAGACGAACGATGAAGCACGACCTCAAAAACGCGACCACGGATTCGGTAGGGTTGATCCAACCAGTAGGCAGGGTATGGGACCAATGACCAAACAGACCACTCGGAATGGGGTCGACGATCTCAAGTGATATTTCTCAAACACATGCGGAGAGAGGAGAAAGGAGACGAACTCCAATGGTGCAGATCAGCATGGAAGGTTTTATTGAACAAAAACCACCATTACAAAAAATAAATAAAATGTATAAAAGTGATCACAATTAAAGGTTAAAAGCAGTGTGGGAATAGGTAGCACCTCGCCCTACGCGTTTCGTCTTAAGTAGACTTCAGATGCCCCAGTTGAAGTCTACTTAAGACGAAATGATCACTTTTATACATTTTATTTATTTTTTGTAATGGTGGTTTTTGTTCAATAAAACGTTCCATGCTGATCTGCACCATTGGAGTTCGTCTCCTTTCTCCTCTCTCCGCATGTGTTTGAGAAATATCACTTGAGATCGTCGACCCCATTCCGAGTGGTCTGTTTGGTCATTGGTCCCATACCCTGCCTACTGGTTGGATCAACCCTACCGAATCCGTGGTCGCGTTTTTGAGGTCGTGCTTCATCGTTCGTCTTGGGTTCTCCGAGGTTTGGTTGCCATTACATCACAGCGACAACTCCACAGACTCCATCGGTCTACCCCAGAGACGTTCCACCTATCGGTGTTCGGATTCTACAGGCTTGTTCGACTCCGTGTCGCTGACAGGGAGTCCACTCGTTCTGGTAAGCATACATCCTTTTCTCTATATCGATTTAAGGTGTTAGAACAAGAGGATCTAGTCCAAGCCATTCCGTGTCTCTGAAAAATCACACCGTTTTCATCATATTTGGGACTTTGTTATCACCATTTTAGTGTATACAAACACTTTGAACTTTGTTTTCATTATCTCACAAGGAATATCACTGTTCGATTTATTTTGAGTGTGCGTATGCACATTGGACTTTTTTAGGGTTGATTCTCATTTAAACTTTTTTATATATATAGGGAGTTATCACTGTATTCTAGTGCCTCCCTTTCCCATGAAATGTCAAACCCTCTGTGGAAGAGGTAAGTGAGAGATGACTGGGGCATAAATGATAGCAAAAAAGGTTTATTTTTATTATGAAAAGTGAAATTCTGCCCAATAAGGTGAACTTAGCCTTTAATACCTGTATTGCAGACAAAATTGTTTAAAGCTTTGTCCTTGTTAATGTACATAGTGTTATTGGAAAACATCAGTTTTAAAAATATAAATATTCTTTCTAATTATATGTATATTTTCAATGCAAACACAATTCTAACAACTAAAAGATACTTTATGTTTGTAACCAATGTCACTGATAAAAATATCTTTCCTCACAGCTGGTGGAGATTGGCAGTAATTAACTCTCAAATAGGTGCCTCAGTCTGGTGAGCAAATCTGAGTGAGGTTCACCTCCTACTCGTATTCCAGCTGTGTATCTTTATTTAGCAGTTGTTCTAACATATCTATTACTTTTCATTTGTGGTTGTTTAATATGCTATAAATTTGACAGCACATATTATTTTTCTTTGTTCATGTATGAAAGAGGGCAAGGGCATATTTTCTAGATCCATAATTTGTTGGAAATATCCTTACTAAAAGGTGGTGATACAGTTTTGTGCTTGTGTAACTAATAATAATGTTTTCTGTATCATATATTACATATTTGCATTGTACAACCTGTTGAGTAAGAATGCAACAAAATATGTGTCTGTAAAAAAGTAAATTCTAAAGCCAATTACTGTAATAAGCTGTGATGTGTAAATTAATATTTCAATCTAAAGTAAAATTTAGTGTATGTAAGGCTGTTGGGCATTCAAACAATGTATATCTAATTGCAACTTAAGCAAAGATAAAAAAATAGTCACTCTGTAAAATTATTAAGGTTAATTTGAATTACGCCAATGTGAATTAGCATCATTTCAGCAGAATGAACAACACATTTTTGCTAACATGATCAATTAATTGTTCTAACATAACGTGCCAATCTGGAAAGGTTTGATTTATTAGTTTCCAAGATTTTTATTTAATTCGTTTTTCAAAGCAATAGTCATTTTACATTTAAATTTATTTTACATGTAAATTATTGAAGAAACCAAAGTATTAATTTAATGCACATCAATATACAGTATATATGGATATACAAACATATTGTGCTTTAATGACTCTAAGTACATGTTAAAACACAACATTAAAATTTTCAAATGTTCCAAAATACATGTTTAAAGAACAAGAGGTACAACTGGTTTACATTTTGGGACCATAGAACATGGAAATCTTTTACAATTAACAGTCTATATTAATTTGAAAATTATTTTAGTTAACTTATTTATTGGTCTGTCCTTTGCTCTAATGGCCCCAGCAGGAAGCCAGAGTGCCTTTTTTTCTGAGGTTAGGCACAAAAACAGCTCTGTGAGTTTGTATTTAAAACAAACCCACGTGATCACTAAAACTGGCTGTGATGGGGATTACATGGCTTTTTGTTACCCCCTTCTCTGCAAGGTACCCTCCCAATATTGAATACATGCCTGGATAAGGGTATTTTATGAATCCTTAGGTGAACCCCTAAAAAAATTTTTTTGAAGGGCCAGTACATAATTGTAACCACTTAACCTCTTGCCTGCAGTCATTTGATGGTGGCAGAATACTTCCCTGCGTGAATCGGAATAGCTATACGGTGGCTGTTTTAAGGTGTATAGGGGGTGCACGCCTGCCACGTCACTGAGGAACCAATGCACGTGCCCGGCAGTAACGATGTCCGCCAGGCACCTGCAATCGTTCCTGACAGAGCCAGAATTGGGATGTGTGTGTGTAAACACACACACATCCCCATTCTGGCAGGGGAGAGGAGACAGATCGTGTTGTTACTAGAATATAGGAACAACGATCAGTCTCCTCACCCAGGCAGTTCCATCCCCCCTACAGTTAGAACACACTGAGGGAACACATTTAACCCCTTTTGTTTCATTTGTTTTTGTTTTTTCAGGTAATTTGTTTATGATCGCAATTAGTACATTTGTAAATTCATAAATTAAAAAATTCATAAATTAGAAAATTCGTAAATTCATAAAATCGTAAAATTTGAAAGAATAACTAATTAACTAACAATACTAACGATTCAATTATAGGTATTGGAATTTTCTTTCAAATTTGTCTGTTAGTGACCGTAACAAATACTAATTTATCCGAAGTTATGAATTATCCGAAATAACGAATGGCGCAAATGCGAATGGAACAAATTAAAAATAAATAATAATAATAATTAAAAGTTTATTATTTGTATTGTTATTTATTATTATTAATTCATTATGTTTAGATGTGGCATTCGTTATTTTGGATAATTTGTAACTTTGGATAAATTCATATTTGTTACGTTCACTAACAGCCAAATTTGAAAGGAAATTCCAATACCTATAATTTAATAGTTAGTAATAGTTATGTTATTATTAGTTAGTTATTATTTCAGATTTTCGAATTTTCATGTTTTCGGATTTTCACATTTTGAATTTCAGAATTTATGAATTTTCAAATTTATGAATTTAAGGATTTTTGAATATTCAAATTTATAAATATTCAGAAAAATTTGTTAAACAGGTTTTCGTTAATTTGGATATTTACGAATTAACTAATTTGTTGAATTTCGTTAAAAAAATAATTTGGAACGAAACAAATTGCACATGTCTAGTGTCCATTCAGGTCCATTTTTTTAAAGCATCACAGTTGCATAATTTTCCCTTCAGAAAGACCTGAACTGATTTAAACAGTTGTAAACATACATCCATTCTGTTTATGTCACACAGGTGTTCTGTTGAGATCCATCTGTCTTTTTTTCAGATGAATCTGAATAGATGGTCAATACAAGCCTTTAGACAGGTGGATATAAATGGACCTGCATCCATTTACATATGCTCACCTCTCTCCTTTTATGTCTGAAAAAAAGGGTGGGAAGGGCTGTGTCCATCTTTTTGTGGACATAAATGGACATAAACAGAGGAAATTTGTGTGTCTGTTCTATTTAGATCAACTTTAACCTCTTCGCGCCCGGGCTATAGCCGAAAGACGACTGCAGCGCGTACACTCCCTGCCGGGAGGACGTCCCTGGACGTCCTCTTGTTTACTTCCCTAATGCGCGCTCCTGAGAGCGCGCACCGGGGAAGTTCTGTGCTGGCCGTGTCCGTCGGACACAGCCGGTCACAGAACGCTGTAAACGGGCAATCACAGCGGCCGTTTACAGCGAGGTCGGCGTGTCCAATGAGAGATCATCTCATATGGAAACATATGAGATCATCTGTCAGCGCCGCTCTCTCTCCTCACACAGACAGCGTGTGGGGAGAGAGAGATCAATGGCTGCAGCAGCCGTAAGTAAAAAAATAAATAAAAATAACTAAATGTGCGATCTGTCTCCCCATCTGTCCCCATCTGTGTCCCCACCTGTGTCCCCATCCATCTGTCCCCACCTGTGTCCCCATCCATGTGTCCCCATCCATGTGTCCCCACCTGTGTCCCCATCCATGTGTCCCCATCCATCTGTCCTCATCTGTGTCCCCATCCATGTGTCCCCACCTGTGTCCCCATCCATCTGTGTCCCCATCCATCTGTGTCCCCATCCATATGTCCCCATCCATCAGTCCCCATCTGTGTCCCCATCCATCTGTCCCCATCTGTGTCCCCATCCATCTGTCCCCATCTGTGTCCCCATCCATCTGTGTCTCCATCCATCTGTGTCCCCATCCATCTGTGTCCCCATCCATCTGTCCCCATCCATCTGTCCCCATCTGTGTCCCCAGTGCACCTGTCCCCAGTGCCATCTGCCAGTGCCACCTGTCCCCAGTGCCACGTATAAGTGCCATCTGTCATCAGTGCCACGTGTCATCAGTGCCACGTCAGTGCCATCTGTCATCAGTGCTATCTGTCATCAGTGCCACCTGTCATCAGTGCCACCTGTCAGTGTCACGTGCCATCTGTTATCAGTGTCACGTGTCATCAATGCCACGTATCAGTGCCATCTGTCATCAGTGTCACGTGTCATCAATGCCACGTATCAGTGCCATCTGTCATCAGTGTCACGTGTCATCAGTGCCACGTGTCGGTGCCATCTCTCATCAGTGCCACATATTAGTGCCATCTCTCATCAGTGCCACGTATTAGTGCCATCTGTCACCAGTGCCACATATTAGTGTCATCTGTCAGTGTCACGTGTCATCAGTGCCCCGTATTAGTGCCGTCTGTCATCAGTGTCACGTGTCATCTGTCAAAAGTGCCACATTAGTGTCACGTGTCATCAGTGCCACGTATCAGTGCCACCTGTCATCAGTGCCACGTCAGTGTCACGTGTCATTGTCCTGGTGCTCCAGGGCCTTCAAAAGTGTAATAGGTAGTCAACAAGTTAGATGTGTAATTTATGCTCCTAGAACACGTGATGGTGCTCCCTGTATGTTGGGCCTCTCTATGTGGCCAGGCTGTGTAAAAGTCCCACATATGTGGTATCTTAATACTCAGGACGAGTAGCAGAATTTATTTTGGGGTGTCATTTGTGGTATACACATTCCATGTGAGAGAAATAACCTATTACAATGACAATTTTGTGGAAAAAAATAAAAAATAAAAAAATAATTCATTTTGCAAAGAATTGTGGGAAAAAAATGACAACATCAAAAAGCTCACCATGCCTCTTACTAAATACCTTGGGATGTCTACTTTCAAAAAATGGGTCATTTGGGGGGTATTTGTACTTTCCTGGCTTGTTCGGGTCACAAGAAATGGTCACCAGTGCATCAGATGTGATCAATTTTGTATGATTCGCACCACAGTTTGTAGAGTGTGTAACTTTCACAAAGACCAAATAATATCCACTAATTTGGGTTATTTTTACCAAAGATATGTGGCAGTATAAATTGTGGACAAAATTTATGAAGAAAAATTTATAATTTGCTAAATTTTATCACAGAAACAAAGAAAAATGTGTTTTTTTTTTTCAAAATTTACGGTATTTTTTCATTTATAGCGCAAAAAATAAAAAACCCAGAGGTAATCAAATACCACCAAAAGAAAGCTCTATTTGTGGGGAAAAAAAGGACAAAAAATTCATTTTGGTACAGTGTTGCATGACTGAGTAATTGTCATTCAAAGTGTGAGAGCACCGAAAGCTGAAAATTGGTCTGGGCAGGAAGGGCGTTTAAGTGCCCAGTAAGCAAGTGGTTAAAAAAAATGATTTCCCACTGAAGTTCCTAACCTTCCCACAGTAAGAGATATTTCCAGGAAGTATTCCTTGCTGTGTACATATTAAGGAGATTGTATGTGATTTCAGTCATTAGTTAACTGAATTTCTTTGGGTCCAGCATTCTATTACATCCATCTCCTACACATTGCCTAAAGTGCATAAACATCCTACTCATCCTATAGAGAGACCTATAACACGGTGGGAGTAGTCTCTTTATTTGTTCTCTCAGCTACTCTTTGGACAGGTGTTATACCCCCTAGTAAAAAACAAACAGTATACAGGGTATATTAAAGTTGCTATTGTTTTTTTTTTAATAAAAAAATGTTAGAAACATTGGCATTCGAAAGTATACACTTTTTTTTTTCTTTTGTATTGTTGGTTGTTTGACACACATAATAGCGTGCTGTAAAGCCTCCTTCTTAATTATACTTTGAATAATGTTTTGCACAACTTGAGTTTTGGTTATGGGTATGTAAGTGGTTGTTTTTTTTTTTCTCTCTTTTGAAGAGGACATGATCACAGGACCTGGGGTGTTTTCTCGGGGTGGGGGGTCAGTGTGGTGTATGTTAATGAAAAGATTTATATAGATATATTGTACAATGTGTATTTGTATGTTGTAATCTGTCTTAATAAAGAAAAAGTGATTATAAAAAAAAAGAAATATTGGCACTGCTGGATATGGAAATGTACCTGGTTAGCTGAGGCATCACCAGTCCATATAGAGCTATTTTCCATGAGGATGGGGTTAATGGTTGTAAACTTCAGAAGTGTTGTCTTTACTATGTGCTTAAAATTTAATTCTTGATTCAAATGCTTCATTTTATATTGGAAAAAACATTTATACACCCTTCCAGACCAATTTTTAGCTTTCAGCGCTCTCACACTTTGAATGCCAATTACTAAACTGTACCCAAACAAAATTGTTATTATTTTTTCCATACAAATATAGCTTTCTTTTGGTGGTATTTAATCGAACATTTTGAAAAAAAAAAGCACTTTTTTTTAGTTTCTATGATAACATTTTGCAAATAAGTAATTTTTAATCCTAAATTTGGGCCAAAATTTATACTGCTACATCTCTTTGGTAAAAAATAACCCAAATTAGTGGATATTATTTAGTCTCTGTGAAAGTTATACAGTCTACAAGCTATGGTGCAAATCATTGAAAATTGCTCACACCTGATCACTGATGGCCTATCTCATTTCTTGAGGCTCTGAAATGTCAGGAAATTACAAATATCCCCCAAATGACCCCTTTTTGAAAAGTAGACAGAAAAAAGTATTTAGTAAGATGCATGATGAGTTTTTTGAAGTTGTAATTTTTTCCCACAATTCTTGTGAAAATTAAGAATTATTATTTTTTCACTAAATTGTCATAATAACACGTTATTTCTCACACACAGCATATGCCTACTTCCAATTACACCCCAAAATACATTCTTCTACTCCTCCCAAGTATAGCGATACCACATTTGTGTGACTTTTACACAGTCTGGCCACACAGAGAGGTTCAACATGCAGGGAGCACCATCAAGGGTTCTTGGAGCATAAATGACACCTCTAATTTCCTAACAACCTATTACATTTGCAAAGGCCCTGGAGCACCAGGACAGTGAAATTACCCACAAATGATCCCATATTGGAAAGCAAACACCCAACATCTCTTCTATAAGGCATAATGAGTCTTTTGATATTTTTATAATGTCCATTGTCAGGGGGTAGCGCAAACAGGATCACCTTCCCTGGGAAAAAGGTAGCCCAACGGCAGGTTTCTTAAAATTTGACTTGTAGCCAGTTTTATTTTTAAAAGGTTGCATAAAAATAACACAAGCAAAACAGAAAATAAATCCTTGCCATCCAGGCACGAACTGAACATTGCAGGTTCCTAACTCAACAGGTGAAGGGCTTCTCCCAGTCACCCACAGAACAAAGATAATGCAAACCTTTTCTCTTACAAAGAAAACTTCACATAAGCAGCTCTCTCAGGTTTTTGCTTCCTTAGTCGCAGGTAAAGAGTGATCCTTTGCTCTAGTCCTGTTTAATTATATATATATATATATATATATATATATATATATATATATATATACATATGAACGCATGCAAGGTGAAACATACGGTCCATCAATCACCTCGCCTTTCATAATGTCACACCGCTTATAGATTTGCATTAACATTGTGTACATTAAGAAAGGTTATTTTTTTTTTTGGACATGATGGCATTACATGGTTACAAACTGGTGATAGATTTGTACATTAAAGCATCTGGCCATAATCAGCTATTGGTTTTTGAAAGCTTTCACCCACCTACAGGTTTTTATGCCTTAAAGTGATTGCAAAGTCTTGCTTTTTGTTATACTTACCTGCTCTGTGTAGTGGATTTCCACAGAGCAGCCTGGATCCTCCTCTTCTCAGGCCCTGCTTCTTTGCTCCTGGTCCCTCCCTCCTGTTGAATACCCCTATAGCAAGCAGCTTGCTATGGGGGCACCCAAGCTAAGCCACAGCTCTCTGTGTCCATTCAGACATGGAGCTTCAGCTAGGTCCCGCCCCTTTCTCTCTTCATTGGCTGACTGACTTTGATTGACATCAGCGGGATCCAATGGCACCACGCTGCCATCTCAGCCAATGAGGAGGGGAGTCCTGGGAAGCTGAGACAATCCTACAACATTGCTGTATCTAGATGGGGATCAGGTACGCATTAGGGGGCTGAAGGGGGGGGGGGACTGCTGCACACAGAATGTTTTTTATCCTAATGCATAGAATGCATTAAGTTAAAAAAAAAAATCTGCCTTTACAATCACTTTAAGTCAGTGTGTAGGACTTAGAAAGAGGGGGGCATTCCTCTGCTTATCATGCTTAGAATGTGGTAATTAGGGATGAGCCTAACACCCCCCCCCAGATCGGTTCGCACCAGAACCTGTGAACAGACCTAAAATTAATGTGAACTTTAGAACCCTATTAAAGCCTATGGGACTCAAAAATTCAAAATCAAAAGTGCTAATTTTAAAGACTTATATGCAAGTTATTGTCCTAAAAAGTGTTTGGGAACCCGGGTCCTGCCCCAGGGAACATGTATCAATGCAAAAAAAGATTTTTAAAAATGGCCATTTTTTCGGGAGCAGTGATTTTAATAATGCTTAAAGTGAAATAATAAAAGTGTAATATTCCTTTAAATTTTGTACCTGGGGTGTGTGTATAGTATGCCTGTAAAGGAGCTCATGTTTCCCGTGCTTACAGCTGTCCCTGCACAAAGTGTAATTTCTGCAAGGAAAAAAGTCATTTAAAAGCACTCGCTCAGTGGTGAGTAGATATAATATAACAACATAGATGGACTTGTTACACTGCTTTACATCGTGATAAACTTTGTGAGAACTTATCTGAAAACAGTTGCTTAAAAGTCTGCTGAGTATATATGCGATAAGTATCTAGCTATTCTGCTTAAAGGGTGTATCATCATACAAAAAAAAAAGAAAAAACATACTACTGAAGAAGTTTTATTGAAATTTTGTATCATATAATATTGCATAAGAAGCTACGACTCCGAGGGCTTGTATCCTCCCATACTGCTCCTCATTTGTGCTCTTGGATTTAAGTGGATAATTTTTTTTTCTCACCTTGGGGTCCATATTAGGACTTAATACAGGCAAGAGAAGTAAAATATACCAGAAAACATTGTCTGGGTAACCCAAGACATTCAGAGAGTAATTATTACAGAGTTTTTTTCTTGATCAGATAAATGAAGGGAAAGACAGTTAAAGCTGGAACAACCCCCAAATCACCCCGCCTAAGCTTAAACGCCAGCCCGGCCCAATGAACAAATATGTTACACAAACGGAACCTTCTGAGAAACAACTGACAGAAAAACAACAAAATACTAGAAGCAGTCAAGCAGAAAATAAAGATAAAGACAAAAAGGAGAAGGATAAGGAAAAAAGAAAACAACAAGGGCAAAATAAATCCGCACAGGAGAGAAAAACATTATCAGAGTCCTGTACGGAACAG